>JADRCD010236203.1:8669-35176 GCA_019843815.1 Montemys delectorum
TTTTTTTTTTTTTTTTTTTTTTTTTTTTTTTTTTTTTTTTACCAAATAAGTATCTGGAATGTTAGAATTGGACCCTCTAATGAAAAATTTATAAAGGTAGTTTTGTCTGCATGTTCTGAATGTTCTTTTTTTAAACATGGGTAGATATTTTGCATGCATCTATACACAAGCCTAGGATGTGTCACAAATGGAGTCAGAAAAGTTTCTGAACTACTAAAGTTCTGAAGGTGCTAGGGATCTAACATGTATTCTCTGGAAGTTGAGTAAGTGCCCTGAACTGTTGAGCCATGTTTGCAACACCAGGGTTTGCATATTGTTATATTTGGAATATTTTCTTTGCTTTAGAGAAAATATTATAACAAAAAAGTCATTTAATAAATGAATAAGCTTCTAGGCTATAAATTAAATCTATAGATATGAAAGATATGGAATTGAGAAGGTCACATTTGTTCTCATATAGATGTAACTATATAGGTACTGACTAGATTTACGCAGACTTCATAAAACTATAGTTAACTGAGAGGAGAAAACCACAATGAAGAAAATGCTTCCATATGATCGGGCTGTTTGCAGGCCTCTAGAAAATTTTCTTAATTTGGGAGGGCCAAGTTGATTGTGGTTGGTGACATCCCTGGGCTGATGGCCATAGATTCTATAAAGCGGGTTGAGCAAGACATGGGGAGCAAGCCAGTAAGCAACACCACTGCATGACCTCTGCATCAGCTCCTGCCTTCAGGATCCTGCCCTGTTTGAGTTCCTGTCTTGGAATCCTTCAATGGTGGACTACAGTGTGCCAAATAAACTCTGTTCTCAAATTTTTGGTCATGGTGTTTCATCATAGCAATAGTAACGTTAACCAAGATTATATATACATATATATACTATATACTATTCATGTGTGATATTATATACATATAAAACATTAAAATTCTAGGAAATATTTTATGCTTCTTTTCCTCCCTCCTTTTTCTCTTCCTCTCTTTACCACTCCCTCTCTCTGAGACTGTATCTTTTTTTGTTCGTTTGGTTTTTATTTTGTTTTGTTTTGTTTTTTGTTTTGTTTTGTTTTTCAAGACAGGGTTTCTCTGTATAGCCCTGGCTGTCCTGGAACTCACTCTGTAGACTAGGCTGGCCTCGAACTCAGAAATGTGCCGGCCTCTGCCTCCCAAGTGCTGAGATTAAAGGCGTGCACTACCACGCCTGGTTGACTGTATCTTTTACAGCCCAGATAAGCCTCACTTTCACTGTGTAGACAAGAATTATCTTGGCCTTGATTCTGATCTTGCTACTTTCACTTGGAAAGGGAAATATCCCTGGCATAAGGCATCTGCTTGATTATATGTATTTGATTCAAAGGTATAGCTGAGATGTTTTCAAAGTGATTTGAAAAAGTTTTGATTTTTATCAGTTCTCCCTGAGTATTATAAGATTCATAATAATTTCTTTTCTGTGCCCCAAAGTCCTTAACACTAGCAGAATTATCATTAGGAAAATTGAACATTCCATTAAGTTCTACCATAAAACCTGAATGAAAATTACTCAACAATAACCTAGTTGCTACATGAAATAAGAAAGGTTAGAGAAATGGTCATTGAACTAATGGACCATTCTGCAAATTAGTACAAATTGGCCATTTAGTGAGCTAACTGGCAAGAACAAACTTCGATCAATGAAACGTGCTCTGACAATCCTATAAACAATCTCTCAACAATTAAGTGGAAAAGAAGTAATACAATGAATAGGATTGACACAAAATAGTCAATAAAAATGGATATGGCTGTTATAACTCACCTTCACTTCAGATGAGGACGTGTGATACATAAACCTCTAAAGGGACTGCAACCAGATAGGGATTCTTCTTAGAACCTCCATCAGCAGTTATAAGATGAAACTGTCAGAGCTTTCCAAGGAAATCTCAAGGCTTAAACAATTCGGTTTCTCCAATGAACCTAAAACACACTTAACAGTGCATCATCTTCCAAGTATGAGAAACTTAAACCTGATCAAGTCAAGCCTTAAAAATCTATCACAAAATTAGGAACTCTGAAAGATAAAAAATGCAATATGATAAAAATGCAATTGTTTAAAAAAATCAATATAATTCAAATTAAGAAGAGTACAGTAAAATAATTGAAATATTAGCGCTTAATGGCACTGAAATGCAGGATTTATATAAATCATTACATTACATTAGTGGGACCTTATAAACAAATATAATTTAAACATATTTGCTCAAATACAATATTTAAAATATCCTTTAAGCTTACCTTATCCACTATGATGCTAACAGAATAAATCTTTTTTTGTTTTTAAGTCATAATGAATTTGTGGAAATGTATTAAAACAAGAATAAGAGCTATAGAGAAACAATTTTAGGAGACAAAATAAGAATTCCTTGAAAGACAAAATGGGTCACAGAGCCCAGCATAAGGCCAATGGCTATATTTTTCATAGCATAAGTGTGAAAAGATAAACAAGTTCCTCATTTCTATACAGTTTCTAGACTGGTGGAGGTGCAGGCTTTTATTTTCATGAGTTCTCCTAATACCATTGTCACATATCCTTTTGAAACGCAAGTGGATTGTTTATTCCTGTTGTGACATTTTCCTGCATGGCTCCCCTGATGTTTCCACATAAATAAGAGGCTTCTTTCTGTATGTCTTTTCTTGCCTATTATTAATCTTCTCATTAGACAAGCTGAGATGGTAATAGATTAAAATAAGAACAAGAGAACCCCAGTGACCGAGGTGTTAGCAACAAGACACTGATGAAATTCTAGAGAACATCTGGACAGAAACAACCAGTAGAGACAGCAAGAGATAGAGGTAAATTGATGAAGTAAAAGAGAACAGAGTAAAACCTGAAGAAAATTAGAAGGTTGCATTCAGCTAGAGAAGAAATTGGGAGACACTCAGCAGCTCAAAGTTATTTCAGCTTTTGCTGAGAATTCAAGTTCAGTTTACAAATTGTTACCAAATGGATCACAGCTGCCTATGACTATTTTCAGAGCTCTTGAGTGATGTGTTCTAACTCCATTTTTAACTCCATGATCACATACAATGACATGGAATGGTCATAAACTAACTAACTCTCTGTGTGTGTTTCTCTGTCTCTGTCTCTCCTCTCTCTGTCTCTGTGTCTCTCTGTATCTGTCAGTATCTCTCTCTCTCTCTCTCTCTCTCTCTCTCTCTCTCTCTCTCTCTCTTTCACACACACACACACACACACACACACACACACACACACACAGAATGAAAATCAATCATGCCATTAAATAAATATAAATTCAAATCTACAAAAATACCATTGAGTGAATTTTGTTTTGGTTAGACACTCCTGCCCATGTGGGCTATCTGAAGTGTAGCTGATATAACCAGTAGTCAGAATGCATTAGAGAAACACGATTTTCCCCTTACCGTGATGAATAAATTAGGATAGTTTCATGTTTACAGGTTTGAACCTGTGTCCGCTTCTCCATATCAATGCTGAGATCATGTATTAAAATAACTTGTACAGGTAGTATTTTCACAGTCCCTTTGAGTTCAAAAGTTCATCACTCCTGTAGTCTTCCTTGGAGTCATCTGTATTTCTGGTTCTTAGAATCTTTCCAACTTTCTTCCTCATAGATTCCAAAATACCGAGGAGAGGGTTTTGATGACCATATATCATTTAAAGTTTAAGATTAGAAAATCTCTCACTTTCTACACAATGTCTAGTTGTGGGTCTCTGTGTTAATTTTCAACTACTTTAAGAATAAGCTTCTCTGATGTGTGTTGAGTAAGACATTGATGTGTATGAAGAGTAATGTCATAGGAAAGGGGAGAATATTTGAAATGTAAATAAAGAAAATATCAAATAAAAAAGAAGTCATTTTATTGCTATGTTTCATTAGAAGGATAATACTAATAGATTTCACTTAGGCACATGACTTAGGCAGTCCCTCAGTTCCTGACTACTTTAGAGTCACATATATAACAGTCTCATGTAGTAGCACTGAATCCAATCAAAAAATGCTTGGTTGTTCTCACAACATTTCTGCTACTATAATCTCAGTATATCATGTAGACAGGTCACTTTTATAAGTTGCATGATTTGAGCTAGTTAGTATTGAGACTTACATTTCTCCTCCAATGGCATGCTTAATATGTTTCAGTAGCATGAATGTTAATAGTGGATGAAACTTCTAGTTAGGCAAAAACTCTGTGGCTCTGTGAATAATAACATAATTAACTGTTGTCTTCATCTTTGGAAGCTTATTGTTAAGTTGTGGAGAGTGACCAGTGTAATTGTCAATAGCTTGGTTTCAGTGGGTTTCATACAATACTTTTGGCCTGTGATTCAACTAGAGTTCTTTATTTCTAGTTTTGTTTATTTTGGGGTTTTCTTATTTCTAGTTTTGTTTATTTTGGGGTTTTCTTTAGTGATTCAATTTCTACTTTTGTGTCTTGAAATATTTTCAGTATTTTATTGAAAATCCACATGAGCTGAATCTCATTCTTAGCTTAACATTGATCATTCTCGCCCTGCCTGTTGTAAAGCCTATTGGGGAATCACTATCAAATGCTTCAAATATATGAAAGATAGAAGATACACGATGAAGCCATCTGATTATCTGATGTTCTTTAGTTCTCTAGAATTTTGTTAGGGATTTGTAAGTCCCCTGTAGAAAGACCTCCATAATCTTCATAAATCTGGATTAGAACAAAATTAAGAACTCACATAGTAACTGATAAAACTATGACACTGATCTTTGCAGGGGTTTTGCCAGTCATTGTGAGAAAAATGCCAAGAGCCAGCCTTCATTTAGAGAAAAGTTCTGTTAGAAGAGATGTCTGAGAGTAGCAAAAAGGATGACTCTAAGTCAAATTGTAGACTTAAGCTGATGACCTGTGTTCTGCTCAATGCAATTTTTTTTCAGACTGCTTCTGTCTATTGTCTGCTTTCTCTCTGGAAATTTCTCTCTGTATTCTGATGGCTTGCTATTCTGAGATCTCTCTGTCCATATCCCATTTGTGTGTGTGTGTGTGTGTGTGTGTGTGTGTGTGTGTGTGTTTCCCCAAGTAGTTTATCTTAAAAAAAAATTATCCTAAAAAAATTCTCTAGATAGCTCATCTTCTTCAGAAACATATCAATTCGGTCATTTACTACAGGTTTACCTTTTGATTATCTTATGAATCAGCATTCCATGACCCCAGCCTTTTGATTCTTAGGAGATAACTGGAATATACTTTTTCTTAATACTATAAAAGAATCCAGAGATCTGTATGTCTTTGTTACATACACAATAAGGTTGTTGGGTGGGACCCTGCCCTGAAATTACCATTTCTACCATGCCTGAGCCTAACCTTGTCTTGTTCCTAGTCAATCCTGAACTCAGGGATCTATTTGCCTTTGTAAGCATAAACAAACAAACAAACAAACAAACAAATAAAATCTTAACTGGGTAGGATCTTCTGTAATCAGCACTCCTCAATCACTTTATTTCCTTCCTCAGTAATTTCTAACAAGTTGGCTCACAGTACAGCTGCTTTTTTCCTTTAGATCCCTGAAGCCTTTAATATAATTCATATTGCATTCTTATTTTTTGAATTGTTGAGAAATTACCTTTGTTTAAACTCATGTATTTAGAGCTCTTTCCCACAGCCTTAAGTAAGGACTGTGTTGAAGATCTCACTGTTTACCATTTTATCTAGACAGAGCCACATCCTCAATTCCTAGACTCCTGCTGTTTCTAATTATCATGAAGTCATTAACTCTAAGAGAGAAAAGATGTTCCTAGATAGGAAAGAGTCTTCCATTGCTAGGAGTCCAGAAAATATGTACACTATTACCCAAACAAGCCTTATGCACACAGCATGCATCAACTCTCATGGAGGCTCACACAGGCCCTGATTTCAGGGGCAGGAACCATGCCACTCTGTCCCTAAAATTTAAGGCCACACCCAGCTTGGCAAGCAATGGTTCCTGAAATGAAGTTATGTCTTTGACTCAACTTTCTACAAGGCTCATTAACTCCTAGCATTTAAAGGTTGTAGAGAAGTTGGTCCAGAGTCTAATTACAATTTATCATATACTAACCAAGTGCTTTAGCAACTCAAGAAGCCATTCCTTGCTCACCTCTAATTTTGGTTTTTCATTCTGTGTCTAACGGACAAACCCATTTGGGATGTATTATCCTAGTATTATCTTATTTTACACAAACCAAACAGCTAAGACAACATTGAATACCTATGGCAGAAATCCTCTTCCATAGTTCATAAATTCTGCTTTAACCTGCTGTACTGGCTGGTTTTGTGTGCCAACTTGACACAGGCTGCAGTTATCACAGAGAAGGGAACTTCAATAGGGGAAATGCCTCCATGAGATCCAATGTGGGGCATTTTCTCAATTAGTGATCAAAGGGGTAGGGCCCCTTGTGGGTAGTGCCATCCTTGGGCTGGAAGTCTTGGGTTCTATAAGAGAGCAGGCTGAGCAAGCCAGGGGAAGCAAGCCCGTAAGGAACATCCCTCCATGGCCTCTACATCAGCTCCTGTTTCCTGACCTGCTTGAATTCCAGTCCTGACTTCCTATGGTGATAAACAGCAATGTGGAAGTAAGCTAAATAAACCCTTTCCTCCCCAACTTGCTTTTGGGTCATGATGTTTGTGCAGTAATAGAAACCCTAAGACACCTGCCTACTGAATGCTTTCACCAATATGCTGAAAAATATATGGTTGATGCCTTTATTTTGTTACTATAAAATCATTAGTAAACTGCTTCCACATTAGATCATGAAATTTGAAGAGAACTGATTTTGTCTCCTTGGGCTCTAGTAACTTGCTTTTAGTTTCAGAATAAAGTAACTCTCATTCCCCTTGCAGTAAGTGTTGAGTTTTGTATCTATATCTGTGTCATTGAGCTAATTTTTTTCAGTTCTGATTTAATTAAAAATATTTTGCTGAGATGGTTTAGCATGTGAAATCACTTCTACCTCACACCTTATGACCTGTGTGCAATGCCTGAAACACATATAAAGCTGGAGAGAGAGAACTAATTAAACAAAGTTCTCTTTGTCCTTGAGTATCTTGCACGTATGCTATGCCCCCTATGTTCTTAATTGTTATGCTACTTCATTAAAATATACTATATAAATGGATTTTAATACTCTTTATAATTTGCTGCATTTAACAAGCTTAACTCTTTTGGCAGTCACATCTACTTTTATGTTATAAAGTAACACATTTAAATGTTTGCCTACTTTTTGCTCCATATAGCATTCTTCATTTTTTTTAATTATTTGAAGAGTCTAACAGAATGAAGTGAGGATAAGGAAAGGGGGGGTATACTTTAGGATCTGAAGGCTGTTATTGGAGAGTTCGTGTGAGACCCTTAACACAAAGCATTCTCAGTAAGCATTCAAGTGAGCAGCGTGGAGTTTGCTTAGTCGGCAGTGTTTGAGCTCTTGCTCATTTTGTAATTTATAGTCCCCCTGCAGGTCTCTAGAGGACAGTAATTCAGAGGCCTCATTTCAGCTGCAGCCACCGTGCCTTTCTACAATCATTCAAGTTGAAGTAAAAGATGACAGCCAAGATATTATTAACCTGATATTTTGTCAAATAAACAGACATATAAATTGCTCTACAGAGTATTTAAATAATAAATGAGAAGATTTCTCCACGAATACATTGTCTTTTAAAGTTACATGGGTCTGCTTCCTCAGAGGACAGCCAAGATGCTAGGGACTCTCTATATTAACTTGTTAGAGTCACCAGAAGAAATGAGATTGTTGAATAAATATTTTAAAAGATATATAGTTCACAAATGAATTATTGTTCCTGAGTAGTTGTATAAGATACTCTATTGAAACACAAAACAACACACATACACGCAAACACACACACTAACACATCAGGCATTTCAAAATGTTCTTTACTTACAAAATATTTCATGATCGTACAAGTATAAACAGTAATGATTTCAAGATTATGTATCTTATGTTAGAACACTGTCCTATACACTGAAGAGTACTGGGTTTTAAATTAAATGGACTCAATATGCTTATCTAATGCATTAGTCATTTATCTCTCTAAATGATACTTGTAGAAGGTTTTGTGTCTTAGGCTATGTTTTTCTCTATGTTTTAATATAAAAAATTAATAAATCAATGACAAGTGCCAAAATAAGTATCTTGAATCAATTCAAAACATGAAATATTAAATTCTTATTCTATTTTCCTTTCAGTTGGAAAACATTTATTTCCTAGAAGGTTTTAGCAAAAGTAATAGAAATTTTTCATTGGGCTAAAATACCACATAAGATCTGAATATGAAATTCTACTTGGTCTTTTTCTCAATATTTGTGACTAAATTGAAAGGTATAAACAATATCAATTTCTTTAGAGAAATGCCAAGCAATTATGTGTGGACTAGTGTTTCAATTTTCTCCTTGTGTATTCATGTGACTGCTAACAATAGGTTTTGAACTTAAACTTGTGTTTCAGTTAAGCTTTGGGAAAAAAGAAAGACATTTTAAAATTGTGATGATTAGTAATGATAAGTGTGTCATGAAAGTAATAATAAATATGTATGTTAAGCTATATATGAAAAGCACATAAGAATATCAAAATATTAATTTTATTTTCAGTAAAATAACTGTCTTCAAAAAAAAAAAAAAGGAAATCTAGGTCAGATGTCAAAATGTTTCCCTTGAATACAGGAAATGCATTTGAGTCACAACATGTGAATGCTAAGTCAAACTTATGATTTCTAAATTTAAGGGTTTATGTAGGAGGAAAAAAGTTCATGATCCTCCCCAACAACATGTTGATATCACAAATTTGGCCTTGTGAGAACCAAATGGATCAGCGGTTAAGAGCACTGACTGCTCTTCCCAA
Organism: Montemys delectorum; assembly: GCA_019843815.1. Taxonomy (NCBI): domain Eukaryota; kingdom Metazoa; phylum Chordata; class Mammalia; order Rodentia; family Muridae; genus Montemys; species Montemys delectorum. The sequence goes on from JADRCD010236203.1 coordinate 17,542, forward strand.
GGTCCTGAGTTCAAATCCCAGCAACCACATGGTGGCTTACCATCATCCATAATGCCTTCTTCTGGTGTGTTTGAAGACAGCTACAGTGTACTTACATATAATAATAAATAAATCTAAAAACAATAAAGATAATAATTATAATTATAGTGATCTTTTCACTCTAGTGAATAATGTCATTCACTGGCATTAATCAATTATTTAACTGATCTGCTTTTTGAACTATTTTCCTAACATTTAATCTACTGTGGAGCAGTAGGCTTTGCTATCTGACAAAAAACCTAGTAAGGTCAAGCAGTTTTAAGGATGCCATAAATTCTTACAATTGAGAATGATAGGTGTTTAAATCTACTCTCCACCAGGTTTCTGTCTTGGAACACATGACCACGACACGCCACTTAGAGAACTGTGACACTCAGTCACATGTGGACAACACCTGAAATCCTTCCACCTGCAAATGAGACATCCCTAACATCTCACACCAAGCCACTAGAAAGTATCTTCCTGTAGATCTCAACCTAACCCCAAATGTTTGCAAGGTCCTATCCACAGGGAATAAAGCACAGGAGTTATTTCACCAAAGATCATCTGAGAGTGACTAACTGATTGAGTTTTAATACTCCAGAGAATAGTTTTTTCTCCTGAAGCGCAAAGCTTTTATCATTGGACCTCAACCTGGCCCAACAGTTGAGTATGTAAGCCTGACTGTAGCCACTACCTACTCAGTAGCCTGGATCATGGTCTCTACCAGCCTGCAGTGGCAGAGGTCAGGGGAGCAGAAGAAGCCAGGAAGCCTGCCTCGCTCTAGTTTCCCTTTGTAGAGTTGTAATACTTGGGTTCTTCTGCCATGCCTGAGCCCCATGAGACCTTTTGCTACCTCTGGCGAGGCAAAGTATTTCCCAATGGGTATGCCCTGGTAGCAGACCTACGCAGACTGGAAGTTAACCAAAAATATGGTCATCTTATTATCATCCTTTTCAACTAAGATGATAATTTTGGCCATTCCCTCAGTCTCTCCTCCATTCCCTATGCCTGCATTTCTTGTAAACAGGAAAGATTTGAAGTTGAAAGTTTTGTGAGTGGGTTGGTGTTTTTATCTTTCCAAAGAGGTTTATGCGTGGCTACAGGAGGTGGTCACTTCAGTTTCCATATCGTTAGTGTTTTGAATCTCAGTAAGTTTATCTCAATTATTTCTGGATATATTCCTTAAATCACAGGTTTGTGTCTTGTCCTCTGAGAAGCTTCACCCAGCTGCTGATACAGACAGATGCAGATACCCACACAAAAACAGTGGATGGAGCTTGGGGGGTCTTGTGGAAGAATTGGAGAAAGGATTGAAAGCTCCAAAGGGGATAGGAACTCCACAGGAAGACCAACAGAGACAACTAACCTGGACCCTTGGAGCTCTCAGAGTCTCAAACACCAACCAAAGAACATGCACAGGCTGGACCTAGGCCTCCCATATATATGTAACAGATGTGCAGCTTGGTCTTCATGTAAGTCCTAAAAAACTGGAGTTGTAGGACTATCCTCAAAGCTGTTGCCTATACAGGGGATATGTTCTTCTAGCTAGTTTACCTTGTTTGACTTCAGTGGGCGAAGTGTCTAACCTCAGAGAGACTTGCAGGGCCAGGGTGTGTGTATGGGAATACACAGTCCCCCACACACTCAGAGGAGAGGGGAGGAAGGGTAGGGGAAAAGATTGTGGAAGGGGTTGACTGGGATGAGGGCAGTGAGGGAGATGTAAAGTGAATAATTAAAAATAAAATTAAATTTAAAAAGATAATTTTTTTGGAAATGTTAACTATCTTGTCAGACTAGTGTGTTAAAAGTATGCTAATGATTGTTTAGAGACAATGACACCACTTAGTGTCATATAGAATTTTAGGTTAAAATATATTTTAAATAATTCAAGGGAATATCTTTTCAGGACAGAATCTTTTAAATTAAAGAACTTATGAATTTCGCAATGTGTATTGAAAGTTACAACTAGTCAGATTTTCAACTCTATACTTTTGAAAATCCTCATTACTCGATTATTGTCATCAAACTCAGGTGTCAAGGAGGTCTCAAGAGTTCATATATCTTATACAAAAAGCCTTCTCTTCTTTAGCATTGGTTCTTGTGAAGGCTATTCTTGTTTATTCATTTGTCACAGCAACCATAGCTGATGAAACCTCAGTTGAGAAATTTCTTCCAACATATTGGCCTATGAGAATGTCTGTGGACATTTTCTTAGCTGATAACTGATGTAGGAGGGTTCAGCCCACTGTGGTGGTACAAAACCTGAACAGTGATTCTGGGATATATAATAATTGTACATAAATTTGAGCCTGGGAGAAAAATAGTTAGCAACAGTGCTCCATGGTTTCTCTTTCAGTTCTTGTCTCTAGATTTGTGCTTTGAGTTCCTGCTTAAACTTCCTTTCTTGATGGTTTATGAAATGAAGATGAAATGAATCCTTCCAATCCCAAGTTGCTTTGGATTAGTTTTTTTATCACAGCAATGAAAAGAAAACTATAAAGAAACTTGTACCAGTTCACTGCAATGTACCTGATCATATGAATTTTATGCCTTATAAAGATTTTTGAGAAGTAAAGGATTTGAGGATCTTGGGTTTGAAAGCCACTGAATATGAAGACTTCTGTAAGACCTTGGGAAATAATACTGAAAGCAAGCCTATAAGCAGTGTTCCTTTCCAGATTCTCCTTCAGTTCCCTTTCTATGGTACTTGCCTTGAGCCTTTTCCTTGGTTCCCTTAGATGATGGATGGACCATAACCTGGGAACTATAATAAGCCCACCCACCCAAGTTGGTCTTGGTCAGTGGCTTATCACAATAACAGAAACCTAGCTAAGACAACTATCCAGAGGAAACATATAGTTTTGAGATGCACCTGAACCTTGTATATTCTATTTCAAAACCTAGTTACATGGATTTCAATTTGTAAATAAGTATTGTTCATCAAAAATCTTGTTTTCCTTAAAATGTTTTATTATCATTAGCCTAGAATGAAATATAATTAAATGTGCCTTTAAAACAAGTTGGTAAGGCAACAAATTAATTTAACTGAAACTATTTTGGTTATATGATTTGGCATGTGAAATCACTCCTACCCTAAACCTTATTATCTGTGTTCAATGCCTGGAACACACATAAAGCTGGAGAGAGAGAACTAATTAAACAAAGATTTCTTTGTTTTTGTATACCTTGCACATATGCCATGCCCTCTACATCGTTATACCACATCCTCTCTGCCATGCCTCCCCAATAATGTACATATATTCTTAAAAATTAAAATACTGATCAGCACAGGAGTTTTGACGTGTTCCATTTCTGACCTGCAACTGTTCGTTTCTCTCAAGACAACCTCTGGTCCTCTGCTTCCACGAGGTCACAATTGTGGGCCAGTAGAATGTGCCAGAAAACTTGACAAGGTTGAGTGGGTTCAGAAACCTCAGCACTTCATACTAGAGGACAATAGCATTTCACCTACTCCCCACCAGGTCCCTGTCGCATGACCATGGCACCCCCATAGAGAGGATCCTGACAATCAGTCATGTAGGGGCAGCACTCAGAAGCTCCTTCACATGCATATGAGGCATCCCCAAAATCTCAGACCAAAGCAATAGAAAGCATCTGTTGTCACACCTCCAACCTACCCCAAAATATATATAAGACCCTGTGCAGAAGGAATAGAGGTGTGAGAATTACACTATCAAGGTCCATTGAAAACTTCTGTCATATAAGAGCTGTAACACTTTTTGAGAAAGAGAGTTCTTCCTTAAATCTTTTACCATTGGAAGCTGCCTGAGCCTGCCTTGATCAGTTCCTCCCTGGTGGCCCTGAACTTGGTTCCTAGCCACCGCATTGGCAGCTGCATAGTAGCATCTCACCACTCTAGAGCCCTGTAGATCTCCATGGACAGCATCCAGTAAACAGAATGGCACACCATATTGATGCTGAACTTTCCACGTGCATGTCTGCAAGGAAATTTCACATTTTAATTGAAGTTGGAGAACCCACACAAAGTATGTGGTAGTTGATTGATATATCTGGAGGCTTTCACTTTTCTGAAGGCAAACAAAAGAGGAATGGATCTGGGGGAAAGGGGCGGTGGGTAGGGAAACTGGGAAGAGTGGAGGAAGGAGGGCTATTGTTGGCATTTAAAGTACTAAAGAATACATTTAAAAATAATTAAAAATAATAGCATCTGGGGGAATTCTATTGGATAACACATACTCATTCTTCATTTTAGAAATTAATCTTAATTAAGAAAATTCAATAATTTTGTCCTTTTAAAGTAATGTTTTGTCCTTTGTAAGCTTGACGCGGTTCATGTTAGTCCATGGCTATTGCTCTAAATATATCAGAAAATAATTCAATATGTCCTAATTTTATAGTTGTTTTTAGTTTATATATTGTCTTGAGTTCCAGAAGACACTTTGGACTTTTAAGTAATGTTGGCAATCTTAGAGACTGTGAGAGTTTTTGAAGTTTAGGTGGAAGCTTTTTACATCATGGGCTGTGAATAGGCCTCAGGAGATGATTGTGATGAGGAATATTGATCATTTACTTGAGAGAATGTTGGAGCAGTAGGTAGGGAATCATATGTGTATGTCTGCAACATGACTTCTAATATTAATTGAAGTTGGAGTACTCACCCAAAGTATGTGGTACCATTTATAGGAGAGGTTTTGCCTTTCTCTTATTGTATCTTGTTTTGTCTAGTTTGGTTGTTGTCTAGTCGGGGCCTGCTCCTTTTGAAGGGAAATGGAAGGAAGTATATCTAGGTGAGAGAGGAGGTGGGAGAACCTGGGAGAAAAGGAAGGTTGTGGTAGGATATATTATATGAGAGAACCGTCCATTTTCAATAAGAAAAAAAAGGGGGGGGAGGGGTGACCTGATTGCTAGCATTCATCATTCTCTTCTTCCTACAGCTAATGTAATGTGACCAGAACTGTACAACTACTGGGTTTGTGTCTTTGCTTCTATGTACAACTGTATTCCCTGGAACTGTGGAAATGTAAGCCAACTTAATCTCTATTTCCTATGAATTGTTTCTGGACATTTGGGACATTATTGAGAGAAGTAACTAAAGTACTTCTCTTCACTTCCATGATGTCAGAACAGTTGTTTAATCAATTGGAAATCCACATCTACTTCTCTGTTCTTCTGTATGCCTACTGTGGCTCTTTTCCTTGTAAAAGCAGGTTGATCCAGACTCTCCCTCAGTGTCTCTAGGTTTAATGACACTATTCTCTTCATAGTTACTGTTTTTAAGGCCATTTTATTAGTTACTGACTTGATGACATTTTAAAGTATGAACCTATGCTACACAGTTTTAATTTTATTTTAGCAAGCACTGTACTGAAATAAGAAAAGGAAAATGTAGATCATGACACATTTACTCATTCAATTGCTTTGATAAATAGCTTCCTTTTTTAACTTACTTCAGTCTTTTTATTACTAGTAATAATAGAAATCACCATTCAATAATTGTTGATAATTTCCAAATTACCAAAGAAACAGTATATTTTCTTTTAACTATAAAAAAAAGTCGATTCAAATTACACAATTAGGAATTAGAAGAATGAGGTGCATTTTATACCCTAGTAAGTCTATAATGACTCTTTTTACCGAATTTTACATTACTTAAGGTAAGGCTTAAGCCAAGCCAAAATAGTGTATTTTGAAATGTCACCCATACTCATTGCATGTTTCTGACCACTAGGTTACTCTTATGGAAAGGATACTTCACATTTTAGTAGGTTGAGGACAATGATAAACATGAAGGGGATTCCCTAGAAAGTGTTACATGTTGGTAACTATTATGAAATAAGGTAAATCATATAAAAATAGCATTAAGTATGGTGGAGGCATTATGGCATTTTTTTATTTTATCTATGTTAAGTTTGAAGAAATATTGTTTTTAAAAGACATTTTTATTTTTGTTTATGCATGTATATGTATTCTGTGTCTTTAATAATGGATGTGATGTATGCATGGGCACCTGCATGAACCAAAAGATAAGGCCAAATGCTTTGGAACTAGAGTTACATGTAGCTGTAAAACACCTGATGTGGGTTTGAAGAAACAAACTCAGACCCACTAGAAAAGCAGCAAGTGCTCTTAATCACTTGAGCAGCCAATCTTTTATCAAAGTGTTTTGTAATTGAAATGCTTGCGTTTTTCAAACTACCAAGGCTTTGGAACAAAAACTTTTAAAATGAATTGGATGTAAATTACATGTATTAATATTTAAATCCCCACTACTAAATAGTTGTTTGGTTACTTACTGTGAGTCATAGGAAAGAGTCAAAATGTATTGAAAGCATTAAAATTGATGTGCTGCTGAAAACATCACAAAATACTTTATCTACAAATCCCTTCTAAGGAAGATCCCAGATGGTCTTAAAATAATACAGAATGATGATAAGTCATACCTTGCTAGATGTACAGTTACTTGATTCATTTATATAAATACAGGTGGTTTCTTGTTGATCCAGGAATGTTTATACATACTAAGAAGGCCATCCTTCTACACATAGTAAATTTTAGGCTACCTTAGCCTACATGAGATTCTTTCTCAAAAAAAGTGTAGCTGTTATACTTACTGCTCACTGCTAGTAGTCAAGCTGAGTGTTATTATAAAGAGAGGTAAAATCTAGCTTTATGATATCCACCACTTTTTATACTACAAAGTAGCCATTCAGAGTTTCCTGACCTCCAAGTAATCAAAAACTTTTATTGGCTCCTTCTTAAAACTTTATACTCAAGTGACCTTAGATTTTCCTTTCTAACCCAGAGTTCGGTTCAAAATGCCTCAGGCTAAAATAATACTTTCTTGCCTGTAGCTACCCCCTGCCACTTGCCCCAGTCTGAACCATCCTTACTTTCCCCATCTCCCAACGTTCCATAGATCTTCTCATATCATGCTTGGCTTTTTCAAGTCGAATGCAAACTCTAGGTTAAGGACGTACTTTAATGTTCATTCTTGCATTTCTTTGTCTCCTTTTTGATTTTATATAGAGAAACTAAAACTTAAATTTTTCAATGTGATTTTTTTCTCCTCTAAAGCCTCATTATTATTCCTTGTAACTATGAATTCTTTAATAACTCTAAGATTTGATGTCTTGTGGTTTGTCCATTGTTCTCCATAGCACTATAAACCCCATATAACTCAGTGACCTTCAACTTTAGAACAGCCAGAGTCCCACTGAAATAGAGTAGTCATATAATTCTGACAGATAAGAGATTGTAACACTCTGTTTCCCACATGACTTAGATACTAATTTTTGTATTATATAAATAAATACAATGAATTAAATTAATAAATTAATTCCAATAAATTAATATCGATGTTAAAATAACAGTAACATATATCTAAATGACAATGATAACATCTCCTTTGACTTTAAAATAATAAAAATGCCAATCTCAACTAATTTATCTGGAAAAGTTTCCAAGAATTAGTAGAAGAATAGTAGAAGATATGGTGGTAATATTTTTATAACATAATTCTACCTTACAGAAAGATTAGATTGTTGAAAAACAAAACTACTGAAATGTATTTTTCTATATGACAAAGAGGAAATGTAAAAATTTATAAAATATATAATGAATATATATATTCTAATTTTTCTTTTAATATACTTTGGATATTCAAGTAACCTTCCTTGTAGACCCTATCAAAGCCTATTACCCTATTTGGAAACAGAAGGTGGAAGTTTTGGAATATGCCTGTCACACTTTGTTTTTTCAGCATATGGAGAACAAGAACTGATTTGTAGGTCACTTTGTTCCTCACACAAAATAATTACAAGAAATACCCATATAATCAATTTGTAATTATGTTTGTGAATTATCCAATTGATTAATTACAAACTAATTTTTTTGTTGTTGTTAATCAAAATTAATTTGCTCCTAATAGCCTAGTGCTATCTAGGTTCCACCTGGCCTTTAGTTTATTAAAAGAACATTTTAAACATTTTATAATTGCCTAAAAAATTACCTATTAGTTCACGTTGGACTAAATTGTGAGCCTTATGATTTAAATACTTGAATATCCTTGTGGTGGCACATGCCTTTAATCTCAGTACTTGGGAGGCAGATGCAGTCGGATTTCTGAGTTCAAGGCCAGCCTGGTCTACAGAGTGAGTTCCAGGACAGCCAGGGCTATACAGAGAAACCCTGTCTCGTAAAAACAAAACCAAACAACCAAACAAACAAACAAACAAACAAAAGCTTGAATATTTAGCATGTTCAATCACTGAGTAAAATAAAATGTTCCTTAGTATGATACCTTTTCAGCAAAAGGGGTCAACCTTCAACCTTTGAGACGACACTGGTACAGGACATTCACACTGGGCCCCCTGAAAGCTTCTGTGTAGCAGCCTAACTTTGATACTTCCAGAAAATTAACCAAACCAAAGAAATCTAAACTAAAAACAAACAAACAAACAACAAGAAGAACAAACAAAAACATGACAAGGAAGCAAAATCCTTGAATATCCCCAGGCAGTGGTGGTGCATGCCTTTAATCCAAGTACTTGGGAGACAGAGGCAGGAGAACTAAAGGTGTTGTACTACCAAGCTACAACATACATAAACATTCAATTATTAGCACTGCAAGATATGATATGCGTAGATGTTCAAAAGCCACGCATGTGTCCCTGACAACCACCGTTGTTTAATTGGACTAAATACTCATGCAACACTAAGGAATCATCTCCAGCAAAAGCCCTGCTAGCATTCCTGACCCAGTGAGGATATGGGACATTTTGTTCCACCAGCAGATTTCCTTGCTACTTTCTAAATCTTATTGTTATATCCACAGATAAGTGTGGCTGCCACCACTAATCAAAGAAGATCATCACAAAAGACACAACCAGACACAATATAGAGACTAACAGGATCATGATGTGCCAAACCCCAAGAGATACATATACATAAAAGATCCTGCATCTAAAGTTCAGGGAACATAACAGAAGATGGAGGTGAAAGAATTTAAGAGCCAGAATGCTAAGCCATTAAACGTTCTGTCTTGAAAATGGCTGGCTGAGCAAACAAAAGAAATATCAATGTCAATGGACATGTTAACATGGAAGGAGAAAAATTCCACAGGGGTACTGCCTTTAATCAAAGAACGACTGGCAACTATTTGCTGTTGGATAATCAGAAGGATAGTTAGACTCTTTCAGAGTTAAGCCCCTTTATTGGTTGTTTAATACGAAATGGTCAGTCTTGAAACAAAATAAGCACAAACTACTCCCACACGTATCAAATCTAAGCAGCCGGTGGGTCGTTTCAAGCATCTTTATGTTCAGATGCTGAGCCTTCCCAAGGTTGGCTACCCCAGATTTGCTGCACTTCATTGTGGATTTCATGTGGATCACCATTTCTACAGGAGGTTACAGCTATTAGTGTCTGTGTGAACCTTGTGAAGCCAACTCTACTGGATTCCTGTCAGAAAGCCTTCAGAAGTCAGCTGTCTGGGTTCTGATCCTCTGTAAAAGATGAAGAGTTAAGTGACCTGAATTAACCTGCTCTGTACTCCATCCTAAGGATTACTCAATTGACTATGTATATGTTAGACTTCCTGGAACAAGCCGCTGTCAGAAATGATGTGTCTGGATCATCTGTGTGGGGCTTATGATTTATACTTTAAGTTTTTAGTTGTAACTATGGATTTAATTCAACCAAACTTGGGTCCAGCAAATAGCGCATGGGTAGGGGGTAGTCTTGTGTCTGAATAATTTTTCATTTAGATAGTGCTTGTTCGCTTTCACATTAAGGCCTTGCTTTGACCTGGAGTAAGTTCTTTAAGGGCATATTGTATGGAGAAATAGTCTGAAAGAAGCATTGGAATTGTGAAATGCCCTGTGAATTTGCCAATCCTTAGGTGGAACCAGATAGTCTTTGATACATATAAATGACAGTGGATCTGCTCCACTCCAGGTGCTGCTCAAACCCCCTAACCAGATCTAAATTGAACTGCTGTGGATGGAGCGTGGGGTCTGCTCAGAAGGAGAGGGCTTCACTGACCTGGCTTTTAACAGTTCAAAGCAACAGGAGCAAAACACCAAGTTGTGTGTGAATCTGGCATGGTATCTGATAAATCCTTGTAGATAAATTCTGTAGATCCATTCATTGTTTAGCCAGCTCTGGACATTCACCTTGGGAATATGTTTGATATTCACTTGGAGAGGCAGGGGAATAGCAAGTAGTGTAGCACTTTGTTAGTAATTGCAATTTAATTATCTAGTAGTACTTGGCTCTTAGAGGTTACTACTAAATTTCTTTCCACCTAATGAAATAGTTTGTCAGTTGTCTACTTTCATGTCACTACAAATGGTTCAGTACACATATTCTGTATTGGCATATGAGTATGTGACACGATGGCAGTGCCTGTGTTTCTCTCTGTAAATGAATCCCTTTGCCAAATACAGTTCAGACTTGCTTACTACTGACAGGAGTGGAATGGTAATGGGGGATGTTTTCCCAGCTGGTCTTGCCTTTAGTGGATTAGTACAGCAGTGTGGGAAGCAGGAGGTGTAGGCCAATGTCTCCTGTTCAGACTGTGTGCCACTTCTGGGCAATAATGTTGGCATGATCTGAACCAGTCAGGAGGAGGCTGGGTGATTAGAAGTTTGATATTCTTAGTTAAACTGAAGACTTAATTTGGGTACCAGAAACCTTAACAAATATTCTCACACCTTGAGCCACAAACTTCCCTTAAAGTATGCTTTACCCCTGCTAGACACACATACACAAATTCTGTTTGGGTTTAAGAAGTGAACAGAGACATGATGAAGTTTGTTTAATAGCATACTGTACTGGAATACTGAAGACCTGCAGCAGATGTAAATTCCAAATCTTGTTAATACATTTTTCATATTGTGAAATTATCAAAATGCATATGAATCAGGTTTTAATACACTGTCAGGGTAGATGAAGCTGTCCATTGCCCCATTTCTTTCTTTGAGTTCTCAGGCATGGTTCTGACAGTGTAAGAACTCTGTAACATTTAACACTGAATAAACAGTAAATCTATTTTTTAAAAAAAAAAGAAAGAAACAAAGAGACAGTGAGCAAGCCAGTAAGTAATGTTCCTCTGTCTACTGTACTTCAGCTTCGCCTCCAGTCCCTGCATAGAGTTTCTATTCTAACTTTCTTTAATGATGACCATGGTCTGGGATGTGTAAGATGAAATAAATCTTTTTCTTCATTAAAGAGTAAGAAAAAATGAAAGAAAACAATAATTTTTCCTTTCAGATTAGGGTACGCAGTGATGAAGGAAATGGAAATTTGTCTGGAGAATACATCTCCTTTGTCTTTAAATTTGATCCAGAACCATAAACTACTGAAGAATATTGGATGGAAACACTTATAAAAGGGGGGATTTCTTTTGTGTTTCTACAGTTATAGAGGGTGTTCTACAGACCAAAGATAGCAATGGAAAATTCATGCCAATGTCCTGATTTAACTTTGATTATTAAATATGCACTTATAACCAGTATTTCTAACGAGTCTAATAAACAAGTCCATCGATTATGGATATCTCTAATCACAACTGCGGCATTAGTTATATAGTAATGACATAACTTAAATTCAGTGTCATCAAAAATATTATATTCTAATAACAAGAAAGACAGTCATCTGCATCAATCAAGGACTAATTTTCTACACTTTCCTCAGGTCTTACAACCTTGGGTACATGTCTTGTTGTTGTTTTCAGGAATGATACAAGCATCATCATCACAATCCATCTGTGTCTTTGTCAGACGCTGAGTGGGTCTTTGTTTCTAGCACTGAGGGGGAACCAAGCAAGACTTTGAAGCAGCTAATCACTTTTTATCTGCAGTCATTAGAAGAGAGCAATGAATGCATGCGTGAAAACTGCACAGTTTACTTTCTCCACTCTTTTGTATATCATGATATCTGCATAGGAAATGTTCTGACACACAAAAAATATTGTGCTTCCCAAATCAACTATATTAAAGAAATCTAAGCCTCTGTGATATGAATTCCTGCTGTCTTAGCTCTCAAGTAGTAGAGGAATATAAATCACTGTGGGTTAAAGCCAGCCTTATCTACAAATGAGTTGTAATCTAGACTGAGCTATATCATGAAATTCTGTCTAAACCACAACACAAACAAACAAAAATGAGAGACCATAAGTAGCCAGAGGCCTGTTTCATAGGCAACTCTAGGTTTTAAGTTGATAGTACTATACAACCTCCAACATGTGTCACCTTGAACTGTCGATTACATCATTTTTAAGCCATCCCATTTCATCCCTTAGTGTCACAGGTTCAGTTCTATGATATAATATAAATTACATTCCCTTCAATTTTAAAAGTCTTTATGATCTTTAACAACTCCAATAGTCTAAAAGTCTAAAGTATCTTTACTATAATTTCTACAAAATGAAATATAATGTCAATATGGTGACAAAAAATAAACACTTACTCCAAAAAGGATGATTCAAGGCAGTAGGAGGGAACTGAAGCGAAAGCCAGCAGAACAAATTCCAAATTGTGCAGCCTTAATTCTGACCTCTGAGTGTCTTAATGTTATTTTTCAGGCTTCAAATGAGTTAGGTAGCTCCACTTCTTCAGTCTTGCTGCCTTAAACATATATAGCATTTTCTCTGAGCCTGCTAAATCCCATACCTTCACCTACTCTCAGTAGATATCCTCTGGTCCTGGAAGTTTTAGTCCCTAGGAGTTTCTAGTGCACCTGAGGTCTCATATCTACAACATCCATCCAACAGCCCTTTAGGGTTTGTCTATAGGGGCTCACTGCTGACCATACATAATCTGGCCACAGCTGCTCTCCATAACTTAGTCAACCTTTTCGAAACAGGGTTTCTCTGTGTAGTCATGACTGTTCTGGAACTCACTTTGTAGACCAGGCTGGCCTCGAACACAGAAATTTGCCTGTCTCTGCCTCCCAAGTGATGGGATTAAAGGCGTGCACCACCACTGCCCAGCCTACATATATATATATATATATATATATATATATATATATATATATTTTTTAAATTGATATATACCTGTACAACCTTACCAATGTTGCCAAGTTCAACTACTAGCCTGAGACATATCCTGGCCCTCTGAACCACAGTGATGTCAGTATATGGATGCTGAACTTGTGAAACTTTTCCAGCCATTGTTTGGGTAGCAGTGGAGACAGTCATCTCCCAAAGGATTCCATTTCTGTCAACTTGAAAATTAACACTAATCATCACAGGTGTCATTGTGTTCTATAGCTCTTTTTGGAGAGATGTGAAGAGATCTTTGCTCCGAGCAGGTAGCGATCTCATGAGAGACCTAAAGAAAGAATCAATCAAAGTCTAGCTTGGAGAAAAAAAGCTGAGGTTTTTAAGATTGCTGGTAGGAACATGAGTGAGATAGGTTTAGGCGTGGTACCTGACTCACAGGCAGCTGAGTCTATGGAAAGCCCATCATATTATGGGCATAGCTCAGACATGCTACATTCCTGGAAATTCCTATTCAAAATTTCAGGAAGTTCTACCTGAGAAGTGTGTCTCCCTGCAGTACCCAGCAGTTGTTTACTCTGTTTTTAGATCTTTTAACAGTCTCAGTTTCCCAAGTACTATAATCTATCCTTTCTGGATAAAAGAAATAACTCAATAAAATAAAATAACTATACACTAGACTATACACTAGAGTATGAATAGATTAATAATCTTTCATCTAAACAACTATGAGAAAGATGGTACTACTGTAAGGAAGAAATCTGTTTTCTATAATAGCTAGATAGAATGTGTTGGTATGCTATTTTGAATGTTAACTAGTGGAACTATTATAGTTTTGAATAATGTGATGTTTTGATATTTTATTGCTTTGTTTAAAAAAGCAGCATATATTTAGAAATGCAGAAGCACATATATATCCTAATATATGGATGGAAAATCTGGACTTGGTTTATCTGAGATATCAGCACTGCTAGTCTGTATTAAATAGCACTTACGGAGTTGGAGTTGTTCCCCCTAAAAGGAATCGCTTGCAAGATTTTTTTGTTTTGATTTGTTTACACTTTTCTATTACTAAAGAGCAAAAATATAATTGAACAAAATATAGAATAGCTATTTTCTTTACTTTGATAATATTTACAGCATCTCTCATGGATTTCTCAAAAGATATAAAATTCCCTATAGTTGGAACTATTCAGGCCATCGGTAGGGTTTCTTAGTGTTGATGAAACTATTGATCATGTAAACATGAAAATGATGTCTGCTGTAGCAAATGCCAATAAAGTAGTTGTACATTAATCAGAAAATCAATACACTTGTCAATGGAAAGGCAACATTTGACAGAATGCTGCTGCAGCAAGACCTAGTAGCCAAGGGCCAGAAGCTAAGTAACACAGCATGTGACCTATTTATTTGACGTCAAGCTGTTTTCAAATTGTATATGAAAAAAATCAACCACTGAACCAGACCCTCAGAAGCTCTATAGCCATCCATTTAGAGTTTATTTTGGAAAAGTAAAGACTTGCTTACTTCTGCAGTATAGTTTATTCTTTTAAATTCCTAAATATTAATATATGCTGTGTTGTCTTCTAGGGTTTAACCACTTAACCACTTATTCAGAGTTGGAAGTGTGTGTTTGAAAAATTATATATATAATTATAAATATAAAGATTTTTGTTTTTTCCCCCACTATTGATTTCAAAGCAGAAAACTAGTAATATACGTCTTTGAACCTGTGTACTAAACTTTCTCAATATTATTTTATATGTTAACATGTATTACTCTATTAAAATAAATAGGATACTTATTCCAAGAACCTAAAAATAAAAGAATAATTAATGACAATAAGAAAAATAATTACATTTGCCTTTAAAAATATTTTATTGCTGAAAATCAACCAACCACACCATTACTTAAATTTGATTAAAAAATATTCTCACTGATTTTTTTTTCTTTTTCTGGTTAGTAAGAAATTTGTTACTCCCATTGGAAACTCAATCAGAAAAATGTTTTGAGTAAATAATCCTTGATAAGGTAGGTGAATATATCATTATTTCTTTTTCCATAATGTTGACTATTCTATTAGAGCTCATTAAATCAAATAATAAACACTGAAATATTACAAGAAAACTCATGACAATATATTTTGTCAGGTTTTGTTCACACTCTTAGATTCTAAAATTTGATTGTTAGTGTATTGATATTAATGTAATGATGTTTTTGTGTTTCCTATAATCAGTGGGAACTTATAATGCCATAGCATATTGACTGCCCTTAAAAATCTTGCTCTATGTGTAGCAGACATTAGACTGACTTTTAAGTACTATATTAAATGCAGCACTAACAACTGTTTCACTTTATTTTTCTTTTAAGTGTCATGTGGTAACAATTGAAAGCAAAATATCATTTATAAAGTATTAATCTTGAAAACTATAAGGAAAATATAAATATAACATATTGTACTATGCCTAAATATTCCAGACTATTGGTGTTGAAGCAATCAATAATTATTAGGTATAATTCATTATAAACAAAGCACTTAAAATTTCACAAAGCCAGGGCATTTTTGAATTTATATTTCAAAATAATCACTGGTCCTTTCTTTTAATCCCTATAAGAAAATGGAAGAAAGGAACAGTATCCAGTATAGAAGGTGGTTTATTGATTTTATAAGTTATATATTATTGTAACTAAATTACTTAAAACATTTATAAACCTGTACAAGAGACCACTATATGTATCTAGAGCAAGTTATTGAATTCATGTTTTTTTCTTTCCTTAAGATCAATAATGACTCATCATTGACATTCAGAAAAAAGTCAACCTGTGATACTGTTATTTTCAAAAAACGACATATTGATTAGAATTAACACTTTTAAATTATAAATGTTCATATTATAAATCATAATCATATCTTCAAAAATGTGTGATTTTTACAAAATTATATGTTATTGGATGAATATATTCTCAAAACTGCACTAATATATGTAAGAATTCCCCTTTGTCACAGTGTAAATAAATTAAGTCCAATGAAATATAATATATACAAGTTCAATCTAATTACAGTCAATATAAGCAGTTTCAGTATGATAATATTAAATTACTGCATTCTTTCCTAAATATATTTTCTCAGCTTTGTATTTATCACACTGTGTACTATCTGAGTGGCCACACATTAAAAATTTTTCAGTGGCTGAGTTAAATTTCAAATTATTGATTTTAGCTTGAGTTATATCTTGATGGCCTTAAAATGCAATAATTTTAATTAATTTATAAATGAAGAAATGAGACTGATCTTTTCCTTATGTGGCATGTAAATTTGGAAGTCAGAACCTCCATAAAGAAAAACTAGATGTTTAAATTATAAACATATTAGAACAAAAGCAATCAAAACAAACATACAACAAAACAGAGTAAATTAAACATGCAAGAAACTATGGAAAGGGATATATATGGTAGTATTTATTTCTTATTTACATTTAATTGTCTCTGTACTTTCACATTTGAGATTATATTAGGCTGAGTCTCTTTTTAAAATACAGTTACATATTTTTTATCACTTCATATATAATTACCATGTTTACAACAGTCTCAAATCCTTGTCATGTTCTCCCCCTCTCCCCAATTCAGTATCTTTTTATATAATTTTTATAAGTTTTATGTATATCTATAAATATATTAAGATATTAGGGGCTGGTGAGATGGCTCAGTGGGTAAGAGCACCAATTGCTCTTCCGAGGGTCCTGAGTTCAAATCCCAGCAACCACGTGGTGGCTCACAACCACCCATAATGAGATCTGAAGACAGTTACAGTGTATTACAGCAGAGCAAGCGGGGCTGGATAGAGCGGGGCAGAACAAACGAGGCTGTCCTGAGTTCAATTCCCAGCAGCCACATGATGGCTCATGGCCATCTGTACAGCTACAGTGTACTCATACACATAAAATAAATAAATAAATCTTTCAAAAAAAGATATTATACATAGTAAGAAATATGTAAAATCTACTGAGTAGTTAGTTTAGTGTTGTTCATATGTACGTTTCTTTAAGGCTAGATGCTGAGATTTGATTACCTATGGGTGAGCATATCCTTGAAGAAAACTGATTTTCCCTATCTTTGTAACCTTTTCTAGCCTGTTCCTCTGGCCTTGTGAGAGTCTGCTCATATTCATGAAAACTAGAGTTAACGTTAGCTGAGACATGTTTAGGCAATTTTATCATTGTTTTCATCAGTACAGACAAAGTTCTTGTTACGTCTAGAAGATACCATCTCGCACCAGGTATTCTGATCCTCTGGCTCTTACAATCTTTACTCTCACTCCATTTCCTGTGAATCTTCAGTGTAGGAGTTGCATTGCAGATGTAATAACTGAGTGTAGCACCTCATAGTAACTTATTGGTCATGTTTTTTTGTTTGTTTGTTTGGTTGGTTGGTTTTTTTTTTTTTTTGGTCAGGGGTGGATGTCTGTCATTTTCTCTGGGTTTGCAGCCCCTTAGGACGAACACCAATATGAACTAACTAGTAACCTCAGAGCTCCCGGGGACCCAACCACCAACCAAGGACTATACATGGTGGGACTGAATGCTTTAGCAGCATGTGTATAGTAGAGGATTGCAAACTTGATCATCAATA
>JADRCD010236205.1:0-29118 GCA_019843815.1 Montemys delectorum
ATTCTTACCCTCACCTAATGTCTGTGCCATCTTCCAAGCAGAACCATTGTTCATTGAAACAGTTGGTGAATGACTTTATGGATAGACCATCTTAACACACATACCATTTCTTAAATGAATGTAACCTGTTCTCTGTGGCCTGAGAATAAAGTCACTCACTCAAGTCAGATAGCTTTGACCATAGCAGGAAGTCTGTATCCAAAAATCGTGTCTACAGCAGAACTGTAAACTCTCAGCTTAGCTATGATGGAGGTAAAATCCCTTGGTGATGTGAGGGTCCTTGAAGTACAGCCTTATTACAATGAACTTCAATGTCTAAAAATTGTTCTTATTTTGGGCTTGTACCACAGTAAGAGCCAAGATTTTAAGCTCTACTAAATACAAAACAAACAGACAAAAGGACTTTATATATTTATGTTCATTTAAGAAAATACTAGTAGTGATGTATTATTTTGAAATATTCAGTTAATATGTTTGGAGTTATTTAAAATTTATATTGAGAAAAACATGTATTTTCAGTATTGTTGTAGACAAGCATTTACATAAGACTGTTAAATTGATTGTTGTTTTATATCAAACAACTTTTATAATACTCATTTTTATTGTTTCTGTTGCTTATGTTCTTATGCTTGCCTCCCACCATCTGGTTATACCTGCCCTGAATATATCTGACTGGAGTCTGTCCTTCCTGTGATCCTGGTTGTATTAGAACTCTTTAGAGTCAAGCTGTCTTTGTGATTCTGGGATTCTGGGATCCTGGGATCCTGGGCCATTAGAGTGCTTTGGAGGAGAGCTTCCTCTGGGTATTATGGGACTCGCTTAGGAGTTTGTGCCCAAGGTCTGTCTGCTCAGGGCACCAGCACAGACAGACCTGAAGGAACCTGTGTCACTGGATTGACAGAGTTCCTGCGTGCCTGGGTCCCACTGGTCCCACTTATTCCCAGTGTTGGGACAGATGTTGTGTGCTCCTCAACCTCTGATCCTATCAATGTAACAACTCTTAACACTGTGGTCTTTGGAAGTTTGTCCCAATCCCCTCAGCTTAGTCAGCCAGGCTTGGCAGCAGTTCTTTCTCCTCCTGGCTTCATCAAAGCCACCATCAGCACTCTTCTCATTTGTGTTGCTTGTGGACCACTTTGTAAAGTGCCTGAGGTCAGTGTCTTGACAACCATTGTAAAAAATGCATTTTATTATTCCTCTATCAGTGTTTTGGGTAAGAGGTAACTTAATCCCTGTCACTGCACCTTGCCTGGGAGATCTATCTTTTGAAAAATGATATATAAATGCTACCTATTCTTTATGCTTAGGATGAACAGAAGCAAAACCTGATCCTTTTGGTAGACACTAGCAAAGGCAATGTTGCACGGCATTCCCCAACTCGCATGTCGTTAAGGAAACCCAATGAAGGAACAGCAGTGATCCGAACAGTTCCTGCACTGACTAACTCTCTGTCAACATATGTGAGTGCAGGCTTCAGGAAGCCTTGCATACAGAAACCCGGTAACACTGTTTCAAGTTACTGAATTTCCCCCACATTGTCCTAAACATATATATGACACTGGCAAATGACATCTGTGTGTTCTAAAACAATAGTTATTTCTAAATATTGTGTCAAAGACCATACTCTTTTTTCTTATTTTCAGAGTAAGAAAAGCTGTCCTGAAATTTTAAAAATTAAAACTATGAATTTATATCACTGAAATGTTGAAATACTTCTTTTCCAACCTATGGTCTAATTTTCTAGTGTCTGAGTGCAGATGTGTGAGGCCCGCGGACAATCTCTGATATTGTTCCTTGGATATTATCCACTCTATTTTCAAACACGTTTCACCAATGGCCTGGAACTCACTGTATCAGTGAGACTGCTTAGCTAGGGAGCCCAAAAAGGTGCCTGCGACCAGCCCTGTTTTGTTGTTGTTGTTGTTGTTTATTTTTTTTAATATGTGTGTGTGGGTTCTGGGATCTAACTTAAGACCTCATGCTTACAAGGAAGGACTCTATTGGCTGAGCCTCTTCTACAGCCCCAAGTTTCCATTCTAAATACACCTGATGGTATGCTGAGAACTGTAACTTGATGGTTTACTTTGACTACAAATGGGTGGATTTTTTTGTGTGTTTTATCGTGCAGCTGGACTGATATGAAGCTTAACAGTAGTGCTGGCTTCTTAGGCGATGGCAGGACAAACATCAGGCTTTCACTGTTCCTCTTAAGACTCTTTAGATATGGACTTTGTCACACGGGTATTTCAGGGTTTAGACCCTAGATATACCACATGTAAGTCTCAAATCTAAATTGATGAAACTGAATTAAAAAACTCACCACAGAAATCAACTTATTTCAAACACATTACCAAGGCCATTCACAACCTGTTTCATTTGCCACACATGGACAGTGCACAGAGCAGAATCAAGACACTCACGAGGATTAGAAAATGTACTCCAAGAGACTGCTCCCTGCGCCGAGTCTCCGTGGATAAACACTTGAACCCTATGCTTCCTTTTGACCTTACAACAGCACGAGATACTTATAAATCACTACAGGAATTATGTAAGTTAAGAGTTATTTTTTCAGTAACAGAGCAGGGGAAACCAGAGAACAGGAACTCAAAATCACAGCCTGATGGGCTAAAGCTGATTGGGATGGCTTCTTCCAGAAGTTACCCAGAAGTCAGGCTGCAGATAGGATCCAGAGCTCTAAGGTAGCATTTCTGTTTCTCTGCCTCATAGACCCAAAGAAGCTCTCAGCTACTGTAACAATAACCTACACAGAAAGCTGCTTATTATTTCCAAAATTAGGTTTCCAGTTAGACCTGTGCAGAAAAGACCATATCATCTGATTTTCTGAGTTAGTTTCTTTATTTTATGCACTTGATATACAAGGCCTTTGGCTTTAGAAACCTAACACTTTAAGAATCAAAGCATAGTATATAGTTTTTCTTTCTTTTTAAAAATATATTTATTATTATTTTAAAAACATGTATTTATTAATTGATTTTTTATTGTTTTATTTATTTACATCCCACCCCCACTTCCCCCTCCAAGAGTTCTTCACCCCATCCCCCTTTGCCTCTGAGAGGGTGTTCCCCACCCCTTTCTCACCCCCTCCCCCCCAGCTCCCCCCTCTACCCAAATCACCCTTCCCTGAGGCGTCAAATCTGTTTTTCTTAACCCCCAGGCCTGTTTGGACTGCTCTGGCTTCTCATGAGGCCCTGCCCTGCAGCTCTAATAGACTCGGTGGAGGCAGCACAGATTAACCAGGGCTCATCCGCCTAGGATTCCCTCTGCAGCACTGTTGGAGGATTCTGTTGACCCTGTCTGTGGCAGTGAGCGAGAACAGCCTCTTTCTTCTGCAATTTAACCTTTCCTGGTTCAGGAAGCAGAGCCAGAGATTAAGAGCTAAATACACATGAAAAAGACTAAAAGGCCAAGAAGCTTTAAAAACCAGTATATGAGCATCTTCCCAGCACCCACTGGTCTTTTCCTTCCACCAAAACTGTGAAGGACCTATTTATGTTGTTGATGTGAGGCAGCTGCTGTAGACGACAGGCCTCTAATCTTTTGCCACAAGAAATTTAAAATGATCTTTGTAATAAACAAATCTGGATACAGGAATCCGAGGTTAAAGCATTTCAATGCTCTTAATAAAATTCAAATCAGCCAGGTGGTGGTGGCGCACGCCTTTAATCCCAGCACTTGGGAGGCAGAGGCAAGTGGATTTCTGAGTTCAAGGCCAGCCTGGTCTACAGAATGAGTTCCAGGACAGCCAGGGCTGCACAGAGAAACCCTGTCTCGAAAAAACCAAAAATAAATAAATAAATAAATAAATAAATAAATTCAAATCAGCTGACCGCACCCAAATTTCAGCCACCTTTTAATCCACTTTTCCCTGTGTTTTCTTATGTTCTAGCCATGTTTGACTTCTGTCTTTTCAAACTCATCCTAATCTAATGTAGATGCGGTACCTCCGTACTGCACAATACCATACACCACGCATCTTTATAACACATGGATATCAGGCACTGTCTTTCTCAATAGAATACAAACTACTCAGGAGGCAGAAAACCAGGCTCCTGTATTCCTAGCTTCTAGCAGTGTCTGACTCCAGAAATGTTTAAGTGATTATCCAAAGAAAAACAGGAAAGGACAGAGAGAAAAAGAGCTAGTCTGGAGAAAGATAATCTCTCTGTCTGTCTCTCTATATATACACACACGTATAAAATTTATAATATGTATGCACATCATATATACATATGTATATATGTACATATACATATATATGTATGTATTGAGGTAGCACTGGTTTATTGGAATGGATATGAAAAAGAATACTGAAATCAGGAACCAAGTTGAAGTTATATACATAAAAATCTCATGGCTAAAGTCAAAAGAATAAGAATTTTAAATTAAGTTTCAGAAAGGCATATGATCCCAGGAGTAGCAGGATGAAAACAGACTGAAGTAGCTTTCATTTACAATTCAAACATGCTTACTCATGCAAATCATTAGAGTCTGTTAAGTTTCAGAGCACTGCTACATTTTTATTATGGAACAGAAATAGATAACTTGGCTGTTTATAAACTCAAGAAGTAAGACTATGCATGGTGACACGTGATTAAAGTCCCAGTACTTGGTGAGCTAAAGCGAAGGATTGTAAGTTCTGGCCAGGCTGGACTCCTCAGGAGACCTAACTAACACAGACAAATCAACCCACTCTAAGTCTTAAGTTGATCCTTAGCACAATTAACACACTCTGATATTCATCCGGTTTTTATCTTGTAATTACGATTCTGCCCACTGGGCACAGTCAGACCTGGGAATGTACAGGTATTTTCATTCTCATCCTCCTTCCACCAATGTCCAACTGTGTTTTTAGCAGACTGCACTCACGACCTATAAAAAGAACTTTTCAAACCTACACTTGATCGTGTGAAGAGCACCCGCTCATAGTCTTCCTTCAGCACAGCTCATGGGTAAGCCTGCCCGGTACTTACATGTGCAGTTCATTTCAGGCCCTTCCTGATGACACTGGGTTAGAATTTAAAGGGAAATGTCAGCCTTTAGTTTAGTAGCCATTAAAACAAACATTTGAAGATAGTGCATCTAGATGCAATAAAAAGGTACAAGAACTGTTTAATTTGTGAAGCTAAGAATCTGCCATACCAAAAGAGCAAGTTTACAGTGTGCATAGCAAGCAAGATTCCTGTGCAACCATGCAGTTAATTTAAGGCTGTATCAGAATAGAAGTATAAGAATAAGAAGAATTAGGACCCCAGCTCAGGAAAAAGCTTTATCTAAGGACAGAATTCCAGAGCAACTGCAGGAGGCCTTTTCAACAGTGTCTGATTCTGTTACTGACCAACATCACCAGAGGAATATTGTCAGACACTGGGAAGCGAGACTGGCAAGGAATAAAACTGCACTTAACACACTGCCACACACACAGGGCCTCGACCATTCATCCACAGCAACATGCTATCTCCTTACCTGTAACCGTCACACCATCACCTTTACAGTCTTTGGCCATTTCCTGGACATGAGCTTCTTCATCCACAACTACCTCTCTGCCCGATAATTTTAGATAAGCTTGTAGTGAGGACGGGGCCTTGACAGCAATAGAGCCTGTGGCAAATTTACAGTAAAACAATACAAGTAAATCACATTTAAATTTAATTGACAATAAAACTCTCCCAGGAGTCACAGTATCCTCAAGGCACTCATCCATCCTGACTTCTGTCAAGAGTACGGGCATCAGAACACTATGAACTACTAGCTCTTCTTTTGTTAACACCCTTACACAGCTCATCCATGGGGGGAAAAAAAAGAGCAGTAGTTTACCACACACAAGGCAAAGACAGAATATGCTAACAGTGAGCATTTGCAAAGGGGCAGACAATCACCATTTCGGCTTTGTGAAGTCCTATTATCACCCTGATTTTACAGGGAAGGATTTGTTCACGTTCCCACACAGTTAGTTGTAGGTATAGTGCAGCGTCTCCAAAGCCTGTGACTTCAGTGACGCTGGATTTTACACACTATGACCTCACTGTCCACTCTGTCCACAGGACTCATGACCTCACTGCTCACGATGCCCCATGAGCCACAGGATCCTGTGCATTTAGTTTTGCTCGGAGTATAAGGAAAATAACAAGATTATTTGGATGGATTCCAGATGACTAATGTTCCTTTAGAGTCAGTTACAGGCTGAGAAAGCACTCAGCTTTTGTTTCAGGTCAGGCTGGTGGTTACTGTAAAGGACCATTCTAAATCAAGAAAAGTGCCCCGTTAGCTGTGAGATCCCCTGTCCTACTATCATGTAAGTCTCTGCAAATCTCCTAGCAACACTCCTATTTCACCAGCTTCCTCCGCTTCTCATCAAATTTAGAGCCTTCTGCCATAAGTATCAGTTCACCTCTGGGACAGAGTCCAGATGACACACACTGTGCATGGTTCTTCTAGAACTCACTTAGATATAAGGATCACAGTCTCCTTCTGGTCTGCTTACCACCAGCTTATTTACTCAGTAATTTCGCACCACCGTACCCTAATGGCAGCAGGAAGTTCAGGTTAAGATGGACTCGTAGGGGGAGGGGTGAAGACATGGCTCAATGGGCAAGAGTCCTTTCTGCACAAGCACGGAGGACCGAGAACTCATTTAAAAAGCAGGGCATGCCCTTGTGTGCTGTAACCCACTGCTGGGGAAAAGGGCAGGAGGCGGGAGGCCTGCTGAGTCTTTCTTTTAGGTTCAGTAAGAGACCACCGTGCCTCAGTGGGTTACAGCGGAGAGCACCATCCTCCGCTGGCCTCCATTCACACTCAGGTGCACACAACCATGCAGAGACTTATGAACTCTCATTCATCCAAAGAGAGACGACCAGGACGATAGAACCAGCTGATACTATCCTCTCAAAAAAATTCAAAAGTGAATTCATGCCAAAAATGCCACAGACTGAAGGCATACTGTGTGAGGACTACTCATCTTCTCAGGACACAGGACAAGCTGGCTCCCAAGCTCAGACACAGACTTTCTGAATGAGTAAACAGAGTCACCATCATGTTCACTTTCACAGGACAGAACAAATAAGCATTCCAATATTTCCCCTCAGCCCACATGGCTAAATGAAGACCTGAGAGGCTCAAGTAGCTGGCTCTGTACTCCACTGCGAGACAGTGGCAAAGCTGAACAGACTGCCAAGGCGCCAGCTAAGCACTGCGAAAGAATCCTGAATAAGAATATAGAGATCAGGTTATCGCTAAGCTGCCAGGAACATGGCTTACAGTAGGAAAAAACTATAGTACTAAACAAATGCTATAATATCATAAACTATTTCAATGTTGGTAGAACAATGCTATAACTAATAATATCTTAAGTGGATGAAGAATGATGAACTTCAAAGTTTAAAAAAAATGCAGTTTGAGTTTTTATACACTGTACAATGCAAGAAACTAACTTTCACAGAAGAGCTGTTTATTCAAAACTTCTTTCCCCATTCTGTCACTAGTTATATTCATGGTTTATAGTTTCTCTCTTGAGTCTTCACAGGAGTGTAAAATTATATGGCCAAGATTTTGAATGAGAATGGCCCCCATAAGCTCCTGTGTTTGAATACTTGCTTGTGCCCACCAGCTGGTGGGGCTGTGGGAAGAACTAGGAGGTGTGACCTTGTTGGAGGAGGTGTGTGTCACTGCAGGCTGCCTTTGAGGTTTCAAAAGCTCACCATTTCCAATTAGCTCTTTCTTCTCCAGTGCCATGCCTGCTGCCATGCTCCCCACCCTTTGCAACTGTGAGCCCCAAATAAATGGTTGCCTTGGCCATGGTATCTTAGCACAGCAATGGAAAAATAACTAAGACAAAGTCAGCAGTTCCATGAGGACGAGATCGTACCCCATTTTAAAGCAAGCAAGCCAGGGCCACGGGAAATCTTATGTGTCAGTCACAGCTTCGGGCCGCCTTCTGTGTTCAGTGGCTCTCCCGTGCCTCTGGCAAAGCAGCCTAAGTGGATAGAAGACTGTTAATATGACAAAGAAATTATCAATGACAGGAAGTAGTTTGTGCGAGGAAATACTATCCTTGGAATACAGGGTCCCATCCTAGCCAATAGGCAAAGGATTCTATATGCTGACTTCCACCCACTCAGCTAAGCTACACTGTCACTTATCACCATGCACATGTGAATGGCTATATATACCAATTAGTTTCCAGAGGAATAAAAAGTATATTTAGAATGACTCTGTAGATGCATGCAACTCATATTCAGCTTTCCACTGAGTAAAAAAATATACAATTTTAAATAAAATATGTGAACTCAGAATAGGTTACCTATATGAAAAATTATGACTTGATGACAAGTGCATCGGAAGTCGGCTTTACAGAGGCTTTGTGGAGACATTTTGGGTTCGTGCTTTGAAGGCTACAAACATTCTACAGTAATGGCAGGGGAGGTTCTCTATAGGCCAGCAGGAAAACTTTAACTTACAGATTTTCCCCACAACGAATACTCTTATTTCCTATACAACAAAACTGAAAGATCCACACAGGAACATTAAAACTTCTACAGTAACAGTCAAACTATAACAATGTTTTTGTTTGTCCTACAAAAAGAAAGTTTGTCTTCGTGGCCGGCTGTCCTGAACAAGGATTCCCGATTGGTTTAGAAAGCTCAATAGCAGTAAATCACAAGGTACTAGATGAAAATTTCCTCAAGTCACTGTAGGAAATCTGACCCTCTGCTTCCCAAATATCCCATAATGCTCACACATTCCAGATAGTCACCAGGCTCACAGGGAAGTCAAGCTGTGGCACTCCAGATGGCTCACCTTCCTGTGACGTCAGGACCACTTCCCCCAGCTGACTGACATACACATCTATGGCACCCTGATGACTAGAAGCTTTTAGATTTCCACAGGACGAATCTGGGGGAAAGAAAACTGTATCCATGACTGTTCTTAATGGAATAAATGGAATTAAAAACAAAATAAAAGGCCCTGCTTTGACATTTGTGTAAGAACCTACAAGCCATGAAAAAGGCTTTTGATTTTTCTTATAACCACATTATTTTTATCAAAACACATTAGAAATTTAGAAATCTATACCCAGATAACTAATAAAACTCTAGTTTACAAAATTCTCAATATGCAATTTTCATTTAATTTTTATGTGTATGGTTGTTTTGCCAGCATATATGTCTGTTTACCACTTGCAGGGCCAGTACCCACAGAAGCCAGAAGAGTTCATGTGGACCCCTGAACTGGAGCTACAGAGAGTTGTGAGCCACCAGTGGGTGCTGGGGATCAAACCCAGGTCCTCTGGAAGAGCAGTAGCCAGTACTCTAACCATGGAACATCTCTCCTGCCCCATAGCTCACCTCTTAAGACCTAACTGTAGGAAGGACAGTGTGTAACAACTGGCAGCCAATGCCAAGTCCAGAAAGCACCATTCAAGTATCTCATCTACCCTCATACTGACAAATTTAGTAAACTTCCAGAATGGAGCAAAGTTAGTTAGAAATCGAAGGATTTCATATTTTTTCCTTTCAGCAAACCTGATGCCTTAAGAGTAACAGGTTACCCACATAAGGTTTACTACATTTCTTTTTTAAAAAGAGATTTATTTATTAATATACATAAGTACACTGTAGCTGTCTTCAGACACACCAGAAGAGGGCGTCAGATCTCATTACAGGTGGCCTTAAGCCACCATGTGGTTGCTGGGATTTGAACTCATGACCTTTGGAAGAGCAGTCGGTGCTCTTACCCGCTGAGCCATCTCTCCAGCCTCCGGCTTACTACATTTCTTAAAGGGACAGCAAGGATGTGGAGCAATCACTGGGAGAACAAAGTCTGTTTTACGTTTTCATCTTCGTGTCAGAACACAAAAATCCTAACTTACATGGACTCAAACTTCCTGATGTTGTCACTGTCTCGTTTTCAGCAGACCAACAGTTTAAAGTCAAGGAGAAACAGAGTCAGACACAAGAAAACTGGAGGATGACTTAAGTGTCAGTGCTAAGGGTCGTTTCTCTTCCTCCATGGCACCAAATGTGTACTGTAAAATCTAGCCTGACTGTCCTGGAAAGGCCAAGCACATTCTTTTCAGGAGCCTCCCTTAAAAGCATTTTTATCAAGAGCTTTTATTACTTCAACAGAGAAGCAAAATAGGAACTGTAGTGAAAATTATGTGAAAAATAATACTTTTGGTAAAATATGGAGAGAAAATATATATCCACAAAGGCAACATTTATCTTTAAAATTTTAAATAACTTCAAGCAAACTTTGAAGTGAATTATTCAAGATCCAGCTTAACCATCATTTAAAATAATTTGTCTGCAATCTATACCAAAAATGTCCTTTATCAAACCTCAGTTATTAGTTTTCATGTGTCAAAAGTAAATACCGTGTTAGGGAATAAAGACATTAGGTAAATGCTGAGGCAGAGAGACTGGCTACATCATCGCTAGGTGAGTACCAACAGCAGCTCCACTGGAAACCTTGTATTAAACTCTAAAAGAAGCCATGTAAAAATATATTACGGTAACTACACACACGTACACTACCTATGTGTAACGCACCATCCCAGCTTGAATAAAGCAATGTATTTGAAAACAAGTGTGACTTTCTTTCTCTGGGGAAGGGGGACTCCAAAAGAATGCTGCATGATTCACAAACAATACTTTCATTCTCTTCACCATGGGAAAATAACTAATTATAAGGTAGAAGGAATTATATGTGAGTGTCATCAGTCTTAAGATTTGTTAATCTTGCAAAGCTGTTAAAAAACCCAAGATGTATTTTATAAAGAAGAAATAGACATGCAACATTTAAAACCATGTAGCAAACATGAAATCTCAAAAAGAAATATGGTTGTTTATGTAAGACCCACACAATACCACCATCAGCCGGCATTCCAGTGTGGGTGAGGGGATCTCCTAAGGCCCTCCTGTGCATGGAGAGCTGTAGGCAATATGGCTGCTGAGGGGAGGGTAAGTCTTCTCCACTGTGTCCTTCACAGGCCTTCCTTATACTCCTCAAAAATGCTAAACCCATTCTTTTTATTATTGTTATTATTATTATCTCTCATATTACATCTTATATTACATTTCATACTATATCTCCACCCCACAACCAGATCCCCTCAGAAAAGAGCAAGCCTCCCAGGGACATTAACCAAACACAGCATAACAAGCTACAATAAGACATATACCAAACACAGTATAATGAGCTACAATAAGACGAGTCATATACCATCACATCAAGGTTGGCTGAGGCAACCCAGTAGGAAGAAAAGGGCCCCACAAGCAGGTCAGAGTCAGGGACAGCCCCTCCTCCCACTGTTAGGAATCCCTCAAGAACACCAAGCTCCTCAGCCATATATGCAAAGGACCTAGGTCAGACTCCTATAGGCCCTCTGATCTCTGGGAGGCCTCATGAGTCCTGGTCAGTTGATTCTATAGGCCACCTTCTTGTGGAGTCTTCAAGCCCTCTGGCTCCTCCATTCCTTCCTCCCCTTTTCTGCAGAACCCTCTGAGCTCTACCATTAGGTAGCTTTGCTATGGGACTGTCTATCTTCATCCATGAGTTGCAGGATGAAGTCTCTCTGATGACTGGTCCCAGAACACTCTTTGGACAGGACAAGATGTAGGTCAAAAGTTTTATGGCCGGGTTGTGTCCCAGTCCTTCCACTAGAGGCCTTGCCTGGTTACAGAAGATGGCAGCTTCAGGCTCCATGTTCTCTCAAAGATTCCATGAGTTTCTATTGCACTAGGTTCTATCTTGCTCCCAAAAGGGCCCTCAGTTCCAGTTCTCCCAGTACTCCCCCACTATTTGATCCTTCCTGTTCCCAACCCTACCTAACCCAGTCCATCCATAAAATCGATTCTACTTCCCTTCCATAAGCCTTCCTTGTTACTAAGCCTTTCTAGGTCTGGGGATTGTAACACGAAAGACCTGTATAATAAAACTTAAAGTCTTTGAAGAAGGAAACTGAAAGATATCAGAAGATGGAAAAACCTCACATATTAGAAAGATTAACATAATGAAAATGGCCTTCCGACCAAAGGCATCTATAGATTCAATGCCATCCCTACCAAAATTCCAACTCAGTTTTTTACAGACCTTGAAAGAACAATAC
The DNA here is from genome assembly GCA_019843815.1 of Montemys delectorum. Lineage (NCBI taxonomy): Eukaryota > Metazoa > Chordata > Mammalia > Rodentia > Muridae > Montemys > Montemys delectorum. Next base: position 12,125 of record JADRCD010236205.1, read on the forward strand.
TCAACTTCACATGGGAAAGCAAAACACCCAGAATAGTTAAAGCAATATGTACCAAAAAAAAAAAATTCCAGAGGTATCACCATCCCTGATTTTAAGCTGTACTACAGAGCTATAGTAATAAAAACCATCTCTTCTGGTGCGTCTGAAGACAGCTACAGTGTACTTACTTACAATAGTAATAAAACCACATGATATTGACAAAGAACAGACACCTTGATCAATGGAATGGAATCAAAGATCGAGGCATAAATTCACATATCTATAAACAACTGATTTGTGATAAAGAAAAAGAAAGTATCTTCAGCAAATGGTGCTGGTCTAACTGGATGTCTGTATGTAGAAGAATGCAAACATCAATATTTACCACTCTGCAAAAAACTCAAGTCCAAGTGGATCAAAGACCTCAACATAAAAACCAGATACACTGAAACCGATAGAAGAGAAAGTGGGGAATAGCCTTGCACACATTGGCATAGGAAAAGACTTCCTGAACAAAACACCAACAGTGCAGGCAGTTAATAAGTCGGGACCTCATGAAACTCAAAGGCTTCTTTAAGGCAAAGGACACCTTCAATAGAACAAAATGGCAGCCTACAGAATGGGAAAAGATCTTCACCAACCCCACATCTGACATAGGGCTGATATCCAAAATACATAAAGAACTCAAGAAACTAGACATCAACAAAGCAAATAATCCAATTTTAAAACAGGGTTTAGATTTAAACAGAAAATTTTCAACAAAAGAATCTCAAATGGCTGAGAAGCACTTGAAGAAATGTTAAGACATCCTTAGCCTTGAGGGAAATGTAAATCAAAACTACTTTGAGATTCCATCTTACACCTGTCAGAATGGCTAAGATAAAAACGTCAAGTGACAGCACATGTTGGCAAGGATGTGGAGCAAGTAGAACACTCCATCACTGCTTGTGGGGTGTAAACTTGTACAACCACTGTGGAAATCAATATAGTGGTTTCTCAGAAATTGGGAATTGATCTACCTTTAAGACACAGCTATACCGCTCCTGGGCATACACTCAAAGGATGTTCTGTCCTATCACAAGGACACTTGCTCCACTATGTTCATAGTCGCCTTTTCACAGTAGCCAGAAACTGGAAACAACCTAGATTCCCTCAACTGAAGAACGAGTAAAGAAAGGTACAACACAATGGAGTATTACTCAGCAATTAAAAACAATGCCATCATTAAATCTGTGGGGAAATGGTGGAGCTAGAAAAACATCACTCTGACTGTGGTCACCCAGACCCAGAAAGACAAACATGGGATGTACTCAGTTATAAGTGAATATTAGATGTAAAGTAAACAATTATCATGCTATAATATATTCCATTTCTAATGGAATGTTTTTGCTATCCCTCTGTGTGGAAGCTCTGTGTATATTTTTACACACAGAAATTATGTGTATAATTTTGCAAGCCTTTTAGTCATTATTTTGGTAATCTCAGTTAAAATTTTCCCTCTTCCCCAATTGTCTAACTGAAGTAACTTTTTTCATAAGCAATTTCTATTCCATTACTCTATCTTCATTGCACTTACAGTGATTTGAAATCTCCTTTTGTTATTCGTATTTCCTTTTCTACCTGGCACTCAGAAGTGACAGTTCCTAGATACAATGAGTTGTTTTATTGACCAATATATTCCCTAGTACTAAAGGAATTACAGACACATAGCTGATGTCCATAGTTATAGATGAAAAGGTATTGGTGTACTAACAGTTGACTTTAAGTGACAACAGTTTTGGGAATTTATACACACATACACATATACATACATACATACACACACATATACACACACACACACATATACACACACATACACACATATACATACACACACATACACACACATATACACACACACACATATACATACACACACATATACATACACACACATATACATACACATACACACATATACATATACACACATACATATACATACACACACATATACATACACACACACATACACACACACATACACACACACATACACACACATACACACACACATATACATATACACACACATATACATACACACACACATATACATACACACACACACATACACACACATACACACACACACACACACACACACACGTTACTATACCTTTCTTTGAGAGAGATAATATAGCTATTTAAAGAACTCGAGAAATTCATAAGAATTTTCTTTCTTAACACTAGGTCCAGGACATTTTCTATGAGCAGACATATTCAAACTGGTCTGTCTACACATGACCTACAGCTTATAAGGTTTGTGAGATAAACTACACACTTTAATAAAGCATCACATCTCCAACTGTTGTAAGCCATTACGAAACAGGATCTTGACACATACCCACTGTAATGTTACCCATCTTGCTTTGTAAGATGATATTTCCTGCAAAAGAGAGAAAATGAGAATTCCAAATTACCAGAAATACTAGAGAAGAAACTGTGTCATAGAGAATCCTAATGCACAACTTGCATCCACAATGTCATTTACTACTACTACTTCTCTTCTGGTCGTTTTTGTCAATATCAGAAATCCAGTTGATTTAGTCGCAATTCTGAAACAAATGACGTTAGGCACATAAGCTTCCCGTCCCTCTCCAGACCTGAAGGTTTTATAGCATAACTACAATGCAATCATTCTTCTACATGGAGGAAAGACTCTACACCCACACAACCTGCCAAGAATACTCACAGGCCCTCCTGACACATTTTCAACATAAGTATCAATGCACTGACTAGACACAGTTGTACAAAGCCACATTTTAACCAAGGAACACAAATATTTCATGGAAAAAAAAAATTTTTTTCAGGCCACTTGCCATGTCTGTTGGATTAAAGTGGTTTCTGAGCCAAGAGGTAAACTGGCTTAGGGTAAGAATAATGAACACACAGATGTATGGCTAACAGAGAAAAATACTTCAAAGCTTTTCACTCTGCAATGAAATATATTTTCCAGAATGATGATAGGGTATTATAGCCATTCTTCTCAGCTCACTTAGTTTAAAAACAGGACTGTTCTTCACATGTGTTTGTGGGTACCAGTACTTCTAGAATCAGAAATTCATAGATTCTTCCCCCAAACTGTATGCAACAACTTCATCTTTTCTAATATAATCCAAAACTACACAAATAAGGAATAACTTGAATTCACAATTAATCCAGAGTAATTTTATTTTATATATTTTGTAAATAATAGCATGTCAATTTCTGTGGAAAGTAAAAAAGAGGGACATTTGATTTGCTGCCCTGTAGTCAGGCATGCATGATGGCAAAACTCCTCATAAAGGTCCAACATTCCATCTCATGTGAACAAGCATACATTTGTGTACGGATAAGAACATGGTTTTAATGGAGAAGCCCATAAAATTATTTTTATGTCTTAGGACATTACAAGGCTTTGATATCTTGTTAAATGTGTTGAGTAAATATTACTTCATTGGTGTGCTCTAAATACTCCCGACTTTCAAACCCAGGAAATATATTCTCAGCATCACATGCAAACAGTGGCCAAAAGCATGCAGCTTCTAAAATGGCTTCCACTATTCCTTCCTCCTAGCAGCCACGCCCTTTGTATGGCCTTCCATCATGTGCAGGCCAGACCTCAGTGACTTGCCTAAAGGTTGTGAGCTGCCGTTTGCATGGTTGAGTTATAAAAAGATTATGATTCTGTATTTCTAGTTCTCTACTGTTCTCATGGAAGTCAGATACTACACTGTCAACTGCTCTTTGAAACTGGCCACTGGACAAGAAAACCAACAGGCTTCTGGCTAACAAGACAACAGCCATAGGGAGGCATGGAGTCATTTTCACCCTTATTGAACACTGATGAGAGCTCACAGCCCAGGATGACATTGTGAGTATAATCCTATGAGAGATGTTGAGTCAAAGACCCAGCTAGGCCACTCTAGAACTGAGACAATTTTATAACCAGTTAGCTAGTGAGTTCAGGCACCCATACACATGAAAGCTGAACCCCACATACATTTATAATAGTCTTAATGTAGCAAAATGTTATTTTTAAATGAAAATATGATTCTCTCAAAGTTGTCACTAGTGAGTATGATATGAAGTCTTGATAAAATGATTCTTACACCTATAAGACAAAAGTTCAAGATCCATAGAGAATAAAGACTACTTCTCATTATAGTGACCAGTATCTAATAACACCCCTCTTGACTATTCGAGTTCTATATGCAGTAAAAAACATAATGGAACAAAAAGATTGTTAATCTAAAGAATGGTGATAAAGAAAATTTCAAAAAAAATTTTCAATAATGAATAAACAACAAAAATGTACATATATGCACAACAATACTAATCAAAGAAAAAGAGGCCACTAACTTGAGGAGGGGACATGAGAGGGGCTGAAGGAAGGAAAAGCTGAGGGAAAGTGTGTAACTATGTATCAGCTGACATATTAAAATACACAAAAATGTATTTTCAATAAGCACCAAAATACTTTTAAAAAAATCTCTACCTTAAACAGAAATAGTCCAAAGTATTAAGAACATACAAATGAATTTCTGAAAAAAAAAAGAAAAAAAAATGAATTTCTGCCTTAGCTATTTTGTAGAATAAAACAGAATACATAAAAGTATACAAATGAACAATGGGCATAATTAGCATAATTATCTACTCTTTGGTTTTATCTATTCCATACTGATCACTGAGATAATAAATGCTTCAAGTATTTGAGTCAAACTTAGGAAAGGGTTTTTACTTCCTATGAAATCAGAACCATACGGCCTATGGTATTATGTGTTTTCTGAGACTCTCCAGCTGTACAACGTTCCCAGAAATTCCAGTAGTTAAGAAAACATAGTTTTTCAGATCTCACAACCTTCATTTTTGCATGATTAGAGAAAGCAAATGATTCAATTCAAAGGTAAAAACACTATTTTTCTTCAGCAAAAGAATATGATTATGGTTAAATAGCACATACAACTTCATGATCTAGACAGAGCCCTTCAAATGTCCTCAGAGGTAAGCCCTTTGGATGGCCTTGCGGTGGTACATGGGAGAAATAGGGAGGAGAGCTCTTGCTAGCTGTAAGTCACAAGGCTAAATGCTAAGAACTAAAGAGACAAAACGTGATCCTTTCTCTTGAGGGATTTATAGACAATGGAAAGCCAGAGATAAGGGGAATATTTTTACTGAAAAAATACAAAAGAAAGAGGGAGAGGGAAAGAGAAATATTTTAAAATGCTGGGAAAAGCGTTTCACGTGGAATACAAAGACATGGTCATTATGACCCAAGGCTCCGATACAGGTCTCAGGGGTATAAAATAGTTTAGAACCATACATAACAAAAGGTGGGAATTCATACAATTCTAGAAGAAAGAGGGAAGTTAGAAGGGTTTCAGAAGAATAGTGTGTTCAATGTGTTTCTAATAAAACATATCGCTGCACGAGGAGGATGGGCTTGAAGAATGCAAAGCTAGAGGCAGAACTACTGCTCCACTAAGAGGTGACAGAGTCTGCGGAAGGCTAGAAACCAAAGGAAAAAGACGGGGGAGACTGAATCAACATTTAGCACGTTGATGGAACTTAAATTTAGTGGCTGAGTAAAGGGAGATGAGAGGAGAATTAAAAATAAGTCATGGGTTCATAGCTATGGTAACATCAAAACTTGCAAGTGTAAATAAAGAGATACTCTGGATGAGGTCAGGAGGCTGCAGAGGGGTGGGAAATGAGATGAGAATCCGAGACGCCTGTGAAAATCCACTGGCTATGTGTATTAGGTAGTGAGATGGCACACAGGAGGTCAGGATTAAAGATGCAAACTGATTCAGCAAGATGCAAGAGTGGTTAAGACTCAAAAACATACAACACGCAGTGGGACAGAGCCAGCCATAAGCCTGGAGAATGCCCCACATTAGAGGCAGAGAAAGAGTTCCTACAGGACATGACTGCTCGAGTCCATTGATACCTGTGTGCCTCTCTTCCTCCCTCCTTAGAACATGCCAAACCATCCATGCCACCTCTGCAATACACAAGATCTGTAAATACTCTGTCTAGGGGCATATGGGAAGAAGTAACATATACCAATTTACCAAAAGGCCAGCTTTTACTGAGAGCTGTGTAGAAAGGCTTTTCAGAACTATATGTTGGATTCTTTCAGCTGAGAAGAAAAATCCCACTTCAGGGGAGGAAAGGGATACAGGGTGAGGGACAGATAGAAGTGATGGATGGAAGTGAGAATAGCATAGTTGTGCACATGCTGTGGACAGAGGCAACACTGGTGATGGGTGAGAGAGGGCCGAGGTTGAGGGTGATCATGTTGTTGCCCAGTGGGGTCAACAAGCTGGTGTACTGCAACCCGGAGCTTAAGCTGAGGTAGACTCAGCCCCTGAACAAGCTGCCCAGTTGTGGGATCATCCTAGCTCTGGGCAGAGGCCCGAGATGAGGAACAGTACACTTTCTACAGTAGACCTCCTCGAGGTTACTGCCATGTCCCATGATGCTGCTGAGGGCATGTGTGAGTCAGTGGCCCTGATGTAGCTGGGGTCCAGGTTGATGTTGAGGATGACATGTACATGTTCGTGGCCTGTGCCACAGCCTGAATCCATGTTGATGTCCCTGGGCCTCCCAGGGACCATACTGATGTGAGTGGCCTGAGCTGCCACCTGAGACCACAGTGGTGACCATGCTGTTGAAGGCCATATCTGGGTCTGAGGTCCTGCTATAAGATGGGGTCTGAGTTGATATACATGGCCCATGTCACCTCTGAAGACCAGCAGAAGTCCCTGCTCTGTGCTGCTGCCTGAAGCCATGTTTATGTTTGTGGGCCATGCTGCTGCTAGGAGCCATAGGGATCTCAGTGGCCTGCCCTGCTACCTGAGTGCATGGTGACAGAGGGCCATGTCTGGGTCCATAGCCTTAATGGACCCAGGTCTATGTTGATATTCAGAACCTGCGCTACCACCAAAGGCCATATGGATGTCCTTTATAGGTATGTGCTATAGCCTGAAATCAAGTACATGTGAACTGCTGCCACTGAGGGCCACATTGATGTGGGTGGCTTGCATGGTCATCCGAGGCCATGGTGACGTCTGGGTCAGTGATGTCACCAAGGGCCATGTTTGGGTCCATGGTCTTACTGCAGCTGGGTCTGTATTGATGTTCTTGGCCCACGTTGCCACCAAATGCCAGGCAGATGTCCGTGGTCTATGCCGTGTCCAGAAGCCATCCTGATGCCCATGATGGCAGCTGTGTCAGAGGGCCTACAGCAGCTGGAAGCTCTGTCAGTGGTCTGTGCTGACATCAGAAGCCATGGGACTACGCTCCCATGGTCCACAAAGAGTAAATAAACTACTTTTGCAGTTGTACTGGCTGGTTTTGTGTGTCAACTTGACACAGGCTGGAGTTATCACAGAGAAGGGAGCTTCAGTTGGGGAAGTGCCTCCATGAGATCCAGCTGTGGGGCATTTTCTCAATTAGTGATCAAGGGGGTAGGGCCCCTTGTGGGTGGTGCCATCCCTGGGCTGGAAGTCTTGGGTTCTATAAGAGAGCAAGCTGAGCAAGCCAGGAGAAGCAAGCCAGCAAAGAACATCTCTCCATGGCCTCTGCGTCAGCTCCTGCTTCCTGACCTGCTTGAGTTCCAGTCCTGACTTCCTCTGGTGATAAACAGCCATGTGGAAGTAAGCTGAATAAACCCTTTCCTCCCCAACTTGCTTCGTGGTCATGATGTTTGTGCAGGAATAGAAACCCTGACTAAGACAGCAGTGATGCAGATACAGTTGAGAAAAAGGGACATGGAAGACTTCTGTGACAACCCCTTCCTCCCTTCTTCTCCAAATAGCAACAGCCTAGACAGGAAGCTATCTTAGAGAACTCTTAAAAACTGTGATAGGATGCTGGAGCATTGCCCTCCACAAGAGATGGCTTCCAGCAGGGATGCGGGAGGGAAAGGACTCAGCTTTATTTAGGGAGTAGGCTACCGAGAGTTTGACCATGCCCCACTGAGTATATAGATAACATGCGGGGGAGGGGCAGGAGAGGACTGGGAAGTCCTTGATAGGGGTGTATAGTATCAAATCCCCAAAGAAAGAATCAATAAAAATATTATGTTGGAAAAAAGTTTAGGATCTTAAACTAGCTTGCTTAAATATAGCCAATAGTTTTACAACCATCTGCTGAGAGGGTTAGAACTAGGAATCCTCTGAAATACATGTTCAGGTTCTTACTAGGATGTGGACCCTTTCCTGCCCCTCCATCCATCCCACCTTGATACTCTAAGCTTCAACAGCACAAATCTACAAGCTTTTAAATCAAGGGTCGAGGCCAGGTAATCACAGGAGAGGGAGCAAGAGATGCTGGCTTACCTATGTGATTTAAAGCAGTCAACGCACGCACTGGGTGTATGGAATGACCTACGTGTGTATTAGGTCTTTCTAATCTCTTTCACCAGCACTGGGAAACAAGCAAACAGAGTTAAGGACCAAAGAATAGAGGGAGCAACTGGCTGGATAACATGGAAGTAATTGAATAAAACTCCCCTTCTATTCCTGCTTAAAAGGAATTGTGAGGAAGTTGCTTTGACACAGTGTGACAATGGACAGCACTGGGAGATAAGTGGGAGGGGAAAGAGGGAGGGAAACAGAAGTCCTTTCACTCAGCTGTGTTGTCTTTAAAGATGGCTACCATTTCTTGCCCAACTCTGCACATCCCTGGCTCCTAGGTACCTGGCACACAGTAGCCAGTCAATAAGTACATTGAATTAACAGTAGCAGAGGCTATGATTCATCATGCAGAGCCTCCTTTATACCTGAAGAGCTCACAGATGCTGAGAGAACTGCTGGCAGTCTGTCCTTTGAGGACAGCCCTCTTTGGAAACTGCTTCAACTGAAGACAGCCATCTTAGCCCAAGATCACACTCCTTCCTGGAGCAGCTGGGATCTAATGACCTGGGATGTGAAACTCCAGTTTCCCTCCCTACAACTTGAGGCAACTCTGAGGAACCTCGCCAGCTTCAAAGCTGTACTTGGGATTGCTGAAAGTCCATCATGGTCTGGTTTCTCCATGGAGATGGGGCTTCTGTCCTTGACATGGCACAGGGCCCAAGAAGTCTCTCTAGAAAACACTGCATTCTTATCTCCATCTCAGCGTCCTTTCAGGGAAACCCCACCGGAGGCAACAGTGCACACGAGACCTATATCTAAACCATGTAGGGAAGTATACTTGACTCCATATTACAGCCAATACACAAAGACCTTACAAAACAAAACTCTTATAACTAGCAATATTTATTTCAGTTACTTTAACCAATAGATCTAGAAATGTGTTTAATTAGTGGTAAATTTCCCCAATTCCATTCTGTCTGTCTAAAATGAAAGAAATAAAATATTTAAAAAGCATTAATGTGCTGAGTATGAACATGGTATAAAGCAGAAGAGAAGACAGTTGCTCTTCCTGTAGTGTTGGTCAGTCACTATCTATCTTGGTAAGGAACTGTTTTACACCAAAACCTACTTGTGTATTAGTACTTATAATACTACCAAATGCAATATAGGCCACATCAGACCAGAATAAAAGTAAATAAATGCAGGTTTAATTGGCACAACTCCCCAATCCCAAAGAACAGGGCTGAGGAGAGGCGGGGAGGTTTTAGAGTTCTCCGGAGGGTGAGGTGTGACGATGTGTCTGTCAGCCAGGACCTGGGACTGTGCCTAAGCGTGGTCAGAAGCTAGGCAGCGGGAGGGTATTGGGTAAGCTGGTCATGTCGGAGAGGCAGGTGCACTGGCTGCCGGAGATGTGGAACTGAACTTTTGGCACCATTCCTTTAGAGTTACTTCACTGAAGGCTGGGTTGGGAGAAGGAGCGCAGATGGGTTTTCCCAGCTTGTGTTGAGCAGGGGTGAGCGGCGGGCTCCAACCAAACAAAGACTTTAATTATGATCACTATAGAAGTGTAATGCTTATTAAAAGTCATTTAAAATATGAAATTACAAATTATTACTACTCACCCCTGCATTACTACTAATGTATAGCTCTGCTCTATTTTAGGTTCAAATGATGTTATCAGTGTAGGGCCTGCTGAGGCTTAGTCATTAAGCTGAGCTGCAAAGGTTATTCTAATGACCTAAGTACACTTCTTTTTTTTAACAGAAGACTACTTGATTTGTTACTTGCTAGCATAACTAGCAGTAACCACATTCTAATACAACTTAATAATTTGTGCTCACTTCTAAAACATGGGAGTGCTGCCAAAATGGATAGACACCGATATCCAGCCTTACTAAGAAGTGAAATGAGTGGGCCATGTATGGAAAAACATTCACGTCCACACTTCCTGGAGAAGGCCCAGCAGACCCTTAGCAGATGTGCTCATACTGTACTTTTTTCGAGGATTCAGTGGGTCTTAACCCTGCCCCTGTGTATGTCAGAGCACACACTTGGACTGTGGGAGTAGAAAGCAGCAGAGTAGCCCCGACATGACACCAGGAGGCCTGTGGCCACATTATCTCAACACTACTATGTCCTCACTTTCTCTTTCCACAACGCAAACATTAACTAAGTAATGTTGTTCTCTGCAGATATATGCTTTGGAAATCACAAGAGAACACTCAGACACAACTGAAACAGCACATTGCTAAGAGGGCCTGTGCCAGGAGAAATACACATTAACGTAGCGTACCCAAAATTAGTATCCTAGAGTCTCTATAAGCTGATCTCCCCAAATGTTGAATTCATTTAACCTCTTGTTTCATGGAAAGTAACTGCTAGGAATGCTATCTTTATTAACACTGCTTTTATTTCATCTCTTGGATATTGTTCCTTCTTATAAAATATTTAAATATCAACTATTGGGGCTGGAGAGATGATGCGTGTATACCACGCACAGGTACACTAAAATAATGAAAATCTTTTTAAAAAAATCAGAGCTACTATTAGCTTTATGTAAAACAGCATAATTTCCAAATTCCCTTCAAAATGAAATTAAAATAGCTTGTAAGTTATTTTACTTTCACAGATTTTTTTTTTAAAAGATGACTACTCTATAATTAATTATGTAGGTCAGTTTTCTTATCTTCTTTTAACTATACAGTCATCTCTTACACTTTACGCCATGTGGAAAGTCTGCGATATATCAGGCCTTTGTCAGCTTACCATGAACACTTCCTAATGCAATGTCCCCAGCAGCAGAACTTTGTCGGCTTACCATGAACACTTCCTAATGCAATATCCCCAGCAGCAGAAGACAGAAATGAAGACTCTGTATAAAGATACTTGGCTTGAAGCAAACCATTCTCCGTAGATATATTAACACAACTTCCCTGAAGTTTATCTATGGTCACGGTCTAGTAAAAGAGAGACCGTAATCAGTTCATTATGAAACAAACTGTAAACAACCAAAACAGCTCAGCTAGAACAGCAGTTCTCAGTCTGTGAGTCACAACCCCACAGGGGTTGGTCGCACTTCAGACATCCTGCATACCAGATATTTACATTACGATTCATAACAGTAGCAAAATTACCATTATGAAGTAGTAACAAAATAATCTTATAGTTGGGGTCACCACAACAGGAGTCACTGCATTAAAGGATCCCAGCATTGGGAAGTTGAGAACCACGGCGCTCGAGTGAAGACCAGCTTCAGGAGAAGTACACAATCACCTTGACAACTGCAAGACTATGAGCAACACACTCTCTGTAGATGGGGAATGGAGCCAAGATGCAAATCCTCCATTGATTTATGCCCTCTTTACTTTCTCAGAACAATGTTTGTTATCTTTTCTATGTAGACTTTGTCTTATTCGTTTATTCCCACCAGATTTTTGAAAAGTGTTCTTACATAATATCTCTTAAAAGTTTATGTTATCTTGACTTTTATATTTGACCTTAATCTAGCAATCACAATAAACTCACTAATTCAAGTAATTTATTTGTATTAGGAAAAATTTCCACATGCATACTTATCCCCAAATGGCCACTCAATTCCTTTGCTTATATTATTCATTCTTATATTAATTATGTTCTCTGTGCTTTTTTCATTTTTTTTTTCTTACATCTGTCTCCACCTTCCAATCCAACAGTAAACCAGTAGGATTAGATGGAGGAGCAGCCTGCTGTCACTTTCCTGTTTTTCTCAAAGGGAAATGCACAGCATCTCAGTAGGGGCATGAAGCTTGTTACAGATGATGTTGTTACCTTTTACCTGACTAAAGAGTCAAAGGCATTGGGATTTCTAGTCAAATTCATGAATGCATTAGATTTTGCTGAGATGTACAACTTCTCTCACATACATGTTAACGCAGTAACTGTAAACTTCTAAAACATTTCCACCTTGTATCAATAAAGTGGTAGCTTTCCAGGAAATAAGAGAGGACTTTTTCTCCGACAAAACTCAGTGTGTACTTATGTTTCAAATATTGTTTATTACACAAAGTAAGAGTTCCACATCATCCACCTGTGAGAAACAAATATGTGTTCATATGAATGAGTTGGCACTACACTCTGGATTACTAGGATGGCTTGCTACAATTCTGCCCAGGAACAAAAAGCAGTACACCAGGGCATTTAAACAAACAGTGCTATCACTTTGAACACACTGACATCAGCACTACTCCTCCTCCCACACTTCCCAGAAACTGTTAAGAACGTTAACAAATGTTATCAGACAAGACTGAGTTTCAAGAACAGAATATTAAAGACAACAGTACAAATCAAGGGAGAAGCACACTCAGGGCTCTTACGGCCTCTACATTCACAGTGTGTATGCAACTTTATCATTTTCTATATTTTTTACAAAGTATATGATAGTATTGCTTTGTAACCACTTGTTTATCTTAATTATGGGCTGACAGAAACTTTAACTTTAAATCTAGTTTCAACAAATCTGTCACCAAAAAAGGGGGCCTTTTCCTTATAAATGGACTTAACAGAATATAAATGTCTTATCTTCCATAGGCTTACAGAAAAGGCATAAAACTCGAGGCAAAAAAATTCTCCACCTACAAAGTCTACTCATGAAAACTTGATCAGTATTCATGATTTTACACGTAACAAGAATTTCCGTAAAACAGGCAACAAAATGCCATGTTCTGGCCTTTCAATAGAGAACGGGGCTGTTTTAGGGAACACCAAAAGATGAACAGTTAAGCAGTATTTGGAACATATTGAATTAACTATGGCAAGCTTGTGCTTAGATTCTGCTCACCACCACATTAAATAAAGCTGGGTTTCAAGGCACTGTTTATGAGCATGTGGAAAATGCCAAGGATTTGTACTGTTCATTAAAAACTAATTGTGTCCCAGGAAGTCAGAAGGCACCTGGCACTACCAAAGCAAACGCAAGCAGGTAAGTCCCAGCACACAGCCCAAAACAACAGAGTTGTCAATCACTCCACACAATTCCCAGGAACAAAAAGTAGTACACCAGGGCCACGTATGCTGAACTGCATCAGATACTAACTCAAACAATTAAGCTTAGGTTAGCACAGTTGACAGCAAAATACTGATAAAATCTTATTTATAGTCATAATATTAGTGGATAAAATGTCACATGCAGACACGCTAGATTGAACTGTATACTCTGATTTTTAACAGAAGTTATTTAAAGAAAGAACAAAAGGGAGGTCAGAAAATAAATACCTTCCTGAGAGGTACTGCTCAAATTAATTTTTACATAAGGAGGGATTTCTCCCTACACTTAGTTAATTTATATATGTGCACATTGATATATATATATATATTTATATATATATATATATACATACATATATACACATGTATATACATGTATATATATATCCAGGAAGTGCTCTGACTCTGCAGTCCAGACAGAAAGAAAAGTACAGCTGGGCCTTCATTTCAACCTACAGTCACATGAAATAAATGTCTATACTCTCTCTTACGTTATAAAGGTTGATTCAAAATTAGTATCATTTAAAACAGCCACACAACCAACAAAGCTATTGTTTATGATGTCCATTTAATTTTCATTATCTAGTCTGTTGGGTAAGTGAGGCAATACTTCCATTTCTCAAACAGTGAGAAGCAGGCTCAGGGAAGTGAGGAGCTGCCTATCTCTCCTGTGGTTCTTTTACCTTATCCTCACTCGAAGCAAGCCTGTGTCAGAGGCGGCCACAGGCAAGGCCCTGAGTTAGCAGTAAACGAGTACTGATGCCCTCCTAACTGTGTTCTAAGATAGGTAGGCCCATTACTATTACCTCACTCCAGAAACCTGAGACACACAAAGTCACCAAACTAGGTAAACAGTTGAGTCAGGAAGCTTAATTCTCAATGTATGCTCTTAACTAGTATTTTATGTTTTTAAATAAATTTTCAAGTATTTTAATACTATGGAAGAAAACTAGAAAAGTGTAAGTCTTTTGTATATTACCAAACAAGCAAGAAACAAAATAGTTAAACAGGAAATAGGATTAAAGAAATATTCAATTACCCAAAACAGCTGGAACAAATTAATAATGTGGTCAAATTACTCAAAATAATAGATTTAAATTAGAAGTTAAAAGTAGATTTAAATTTCTGGTACTCATGTGATTGGAAGCATACAATACTGAGCAGGGCTAAGGTGCTATTAGTTCAGTGTTTGGCATCCACCGTGGGATCTGTGTTTGGGTCCCCAGCTCCCATGCAAAACCCTAGTGCCACAAGTTTGTAAGTCCTGTGCTGGGAAGGTGGGGAAGGCAGGTCCCCTGCAGCTCACTGGCTGGCCAACCTAGCCAAAATTCACAGAAGCACTGTCTCAAAACCCAAGGTAGCTGGGCAGTGGTGGCTTAGGCCTTGAATCCCAGCACTCAGTACACAGAGGCAGGCGGATCTCTGAGGTGGACTGGCCTACAGAGTGAGCTCCAGAACAGCCAGGGCTACCCAGAGAGTCCCTGTCTCAAAAAAACAAAAGAAAGAACAAAACAAGGTGAAGAGCAATTGAGAAAGATACCCTATGTCGACATTGACCTTTCACCTACATGCACATATACGCACTGCTCCCCACTGAGAACATGTACGATTACAGTAACATTACATACAATATCATTTCAAATAACATTAGCAATTAACACAAGGGTTGAACCTGAAGGAACTGCAAAACTGTTGGATTTGCCTGTTGTCTTCTAAGGAGACAGTAATCTGACTGGCAAATTAAAGGTCACCGCCAAGGGCAGAGACTGAGGCCTCAGGATCTTGAAACACTTTCCTATCTTAATTTAAAAGGTTTATTATGTATTGAAATACTGGGTTTAAACAGCTTCCCACAGATTCTTAGAAAGTAGTGATGGGAGATTAACACAGTATAAACCACCCACCTTGCCTACCTGTACCAGCGAAGGAGCAGTAGATGGCTCAGTGGGTAAAGGCAGCTGCTGCCAGGCCTGGCACCCTCAACTGCATCACTAGGACCCACAAGGTAAAAGGAGACAGCTGACTCCCACAAGTTGTCCTCTGACCTCCACATGTGCATCTGAGTGTGCGCGCTCTCTCTCTCTCCCTCTCTCATGCGCTCTCTTTCTCTCTCTCTCTCTTTCTCCCTCCCTCCTTCCCTCTCTCTCCCCCCTTTTCCTCTCTCTCTCTCACACACACATACATAGACACACATTAAATAATAAAATGTAGTATAATTTTTAAGAATGTACCAACAATACTCTATAAGATACACTCATAACCTTCACCATCTGATTTAGATTTTTTTCTTATAAGACTTAAAACACTACTCATTATAGTAGCAACTAAAAATGCATAGCCTCCAGATTTTAACCTTACTATTAACAGCATGATATAAAATAATACAAATGGTCTTTCTGTAACAACCAATCTCTGTGGCTGGGGCAGGGGGCGGGGTGCAGGTAGAGCTTTGGTAGGAGCTTTATCTCCCAGCACCATCTAGTGGAAATGCTGAAGAAGCAGGCTTTCAGATGCTTTTTAATTTCTATATGAATTCTCTGAGCATATCAACTGCTCACCCACCTCCAATGCATCCCAGTCTCTCTGCTGCCTTTTCTCCTCTCTCAACATCACGGTCTCCATTCAAAGCCCACGAGTTAGATCAATGCTGTCCATAAGTGACCATCATTTCCGAATTTACCCTTCGGACAGCCATAAGGCAGCCAGTCTGGGAGAATACGGTACTCAGGTAAACCCAGCACCTAAGAAAAAGCCAACTCCCACGCTCGTGGTATTACTTAGAGGTGTGTTAGTTCATAACCATGAAGCCTCTTTAGGTAAGTCAGAATTAAACATCAAGGGTTTAGTGAATCTAATGAACTAAATATCAGTTCCAAATATGAGCTTATTAAAGAATAAATGCACTAAAAAGAAAATATTACACCATAAACTTTGTAGCAGCTGCCATTTGTGGGGAAGCTAAGCTGAAGTTACTGAAAGCATTTCAATCTTACACTTTTATCTGATGCACGAATATCTATATTTCCATAAACTGTTCCAAGACAGATCACATCACCTCCTTTGGTTTGAACATGTAACTTTTGACTCTGAAAAACAAGAAACCACAGAGAGTAGAGAGAGTAAGCTTGCGTGAAATTTTTCTTCTGTGCGTGCCCATAAAATAAACCAGGAATTTAAGCAAAGCTTTGAACAGACAAAAAGAAACTGTTCTCAAAAGAACTTGGTTTATAGTGCCGCTAACTTTGTCACAGTCACAGTTGTGAATCTACAAAGCCAAGTTATCAATGAATTTTTAGAAGGATCTATTTCCAGAGTAACTCTGCTTTCAGACATGAGGCTCACCTTAAGTGAATTTCTGGAGTGTCTCTGAAACTCATGACAGTGTAAGCAAATGTTCGTTCATATGTATGCACATTTTTTTAGAGAGAAATAATCATGAAATTTTCCAAAGAGGCCTATCTATGGCTTAAAGACACTGACATTGTAATCTGAAATTCATCTAATTCCCATACAACATGAAAAATTTTAAAAGTGAAAATAAGTCAAATTATTGGGGGAAATTTTTGTGCTACATTTTTAAAAACTGCAAATGTGTAACATTCACTT
>JADRCD010236208.1:0-16444 GCA_019843815.1 Montemys delectorum
TTTCTCTCCCTCTCTCCCCTCTTGCTGCCTGCCAGTCTAGATGTTAAACTCTCAGATCCTTCTCTATCTCTATGTCTACCTGTGCACTACCATGATTCCTAGCGTAACAATAATGGACTAATCCTCTAATTAAACATTTTTTTATGAAAGTTGCTGAGTTCATGGTGTCTCTTTACCATAAAACACTAAGACAGAAACTAAACTTGTAACTTGCTATCTGATATACAGATACAACATAGTACACAGATAATGTATTGATTTTAGCCGTGTATCCAAACTAATCCTACTTGTCATAATTTTTATGAGCCTGGGGTCACTCAGAGATACACTACGTCCATAAATAAATTTTAACAAGATGCTTATTATTTAGGTACTGATGTGCCCAGCACTGCACCTAAGACAGCTCCCAAGATGTAGCCCCCTGTCATATCAGCCTAGTGCACACAAAGGCAAACCCTACAAAATTAAATGTATTCTCTCTATGTTTAGGTAGGGTCTAATTTCAACATATATGTTTTGCAGTTGTCCTAGTCATCTCTTGTTAGGAGAGTAAGCAAATTTGATTACAAAAGCAGAAATAGAAGTTAGTTCTATGACATATTATCTTTGTAGAACAGTAAATTTTACACGATCAGTCAGTTCAGGAATAGTTTCCAATGTCTTGGAAATAAAGGGAAAGTAGACTGCTGGGGTATAGCTTGTACAAACTAGGGGTTTACATGATCTCATGTTAGAGGATTTTGTTTTGGTTTTATTTTGTTTTTTTGTTTCCTGTTTCATTTTATTTTTTATTTTTTTATTTCTCAAGTATAGTAGTCTAAACTTTAAATGTAATATTAACTGTTATAGTAATCAAACTTCTAAGTGGAAGAAATTGACCTCTACAGTGGTATGTGTTGTGGAACTGTCAGAAGTTGGTTTGGGTGGAGGATAAAAATATGGAGTGTAAAAAATAAATCAATTAAAAAAGAGAGATCTTTAAAGGAACATTGAAAAAAGAAAGGAAGAAAAATTACCTAATAAAAACCATATAACTGACAAGTTCAGTTTGTAGAATTCAATTATTCTGTTCCTTGTCAATAAATTGCCTGTATTTTCTTTGAAAAAACTGTAATTAAAATATAATTACATTTTTCCTCCATTCTCCAACATCTTCCAGGTCCACTCATCCACCCCAACCTACAATCTAACTTTTTTTCAAATTATGGCCTCTTCAACAATGCCAATGTGTAATTCCGATGGCGTAAATGAACAGAAGGCAGTACAAATCACTCCAGTGAATGCCTAACCTGAATCATAAAATCCAGTTTTTGTTAGGAAAAAAAATACCTAGATGATCTTTTAGTAACCACTACTTCTCTGTAAGAGAAACGACTGTTTGGTATTGGATAACCAATTAGTGTGCTCTTCCTTGGGACAGGCAATTATTACTACTTTCAACATTCTGTCTTTACTTCATCCAAAAATTATCTAAAAGGAACATTATATAGACTAATGAAGTTGTATTTAAGAATACAATCATATTCATATGTATATATGCATATAATAACTATTAATGTAAGAACAGGCCATGAATAAGAAAGAGATCAAAGACAAATGGGAGAGTTTGAAGGAGGAAAGATAATGAGGGAAATGATGTCATTGTATTATAATTTTTAAAAAGGACATAATAAACTATGAATTTGCAAAATAAAATAAAATATGAAAGGCTAAAAATATACAATGCAGTGGGTCTTCAGAAGCAGCCTTTTAAACTTTACGTACTCATTTCTTTTTAGAATAATGGCAGTAGTTCTTTCTGAAAGTTAACTAAAAAAAACAGTGGCTGAATGCTCACGTTGTCCCACAGTGTCTGTAGTGCAGAAAAAATTCTCCATGCTCAAACCAATGGCTAAGAAGCAAACCACCTGGTACTTAATGTGAGCTTAACCTTACTGTAGAGTAGGAGAGAAAAGACATACCTAAACAGAATTCTGTCCTCCAGGCCTAATGTCACTAAAAGACTGCCCAATCCAACAAAGTGAAATTGCTCTCTCATTTTCCAAATTTGTTTGGTTTTCTTTAACCCTGTGCTGACTTTTGCTGTCCAAGAATCTTCTGTTCAAGGATCTTAATTTTAAATGTAAAAATTTAGTTCTTTGATTTACTTAGTAACAAGCTTCCACATGAAGACTTCCATCTATGCCTATCTAGTGTGATGACACATTTGAAATCTGTTTAAAATTTCTCCCTAATCTTATTCATTATCACTTCTAAATCAGTCTCCTGCCTTAGGGCCAGTTGTTGGGCCCTGGATCTCATTCTTCACTTGTGTCTCTCACATACCTACCTCTACTCTCCCAAGATCATCTAGGTTGGGGAAAATTCCACATTTAAATGGTGGGAATATGATGTGCTAGGTATAAAACCATAAGATAACTTTTATTGCAATTAATCTTAATTGGAGTTTTATAATACTTCTATGCATTTTTCACTTGGTATTTTCATCTCTAATTTGTTATTCAAGAAGACCCTTTTGTGTGTGTTTGTATATATGTATGTGTGTGTGTGTATATATATATATATATGTATATATATGTGTGTATGTATATATATATTCATATTATTAATAGTAAAATTAATATATTATTATATGGTCCTAAAATTTGCTATTGTACACTTCTTTAATATATTTAAACTAAACAGAATATATATTATTTCTGGCTACAGATGAATAACAACCATAAGATGAGTAAGAAATAGCAGTTATAAAATAAGGGTTGCTTTTCTTTTAACATCAACATGAATACTAAAAGCATCGGTGTACAAGCTTAACTACTATTGTTGCCAAATTAATATTTTAATCTGTACAGGGAAATTAAAGTTCAGATCTTCTGAATTTCATTTCTACTTCCCATTAGCAATAGTTATTGCGAACCCAATCCATGAAGAAAATCTTCCTTCTATATAACATAGCTTCTGTGTGTGGAGATGAACAACATCTGATCCTCAACCTTTATTTCAAAGTCCTTCATACATACTAGGAAATGATTTGAGATCTTTCCACACAATTTTCTTTATCCAGATAAATAATCCCAGTCCGTGCCTTTCCCCATTGCTGGCTTTTTCTGTAATCAGGGTTGCTTTTCTCTAAGTCCTGACTGAACTTTTCATTTCTCTTTTCAATTGTGAGAGCTATAAGTAAATTGGAAGTGTGATTCCATTAGGCTCAAGTCTGTGATGAAAATAAGAGGAGCTCTGTCCCCAAAACCCTATTTCTATATGCACACTGATGTCAAAACCACCCCTTTGTTAACACGAAGGGACGGAAATTAATTCACTAGTGCAGATACTGCCTATCACCAACAATTATGTTTGCAAATATGCATGTAAATACACACATATAAAATTGATAAACATTTTCATCTTCTGAATTTTTACTTGCACTCTGAAGTAAATGAAAACACACATGCACACAGACACACATACACACACACACACACACACATATTAGAAATATCTGAAAAACTAAAAATAGAAAATAGCTAGAACAAATTATTGTTACTAACATTACAAACATAAATTAGAGACCAATTATTTTCCCTTAGTCAGATATAATACAGCTTGTCCTTTTGGTATTTGAAAGTAGAAAAATGTAGAAATTTTAGATATTTGAGGAAAATTTCATGGGTGAGAGCTATGTTTGCCTATTTTACACTGAACATTGAAGAGGCTGGATAAATTATAACAGAATTTTCCCAATTTCTCATTGTCATATGAGGAAATCTTTCAGTAAACTCAACAGAGTTGACAGATTCAGTTGCAATCCTGAAGCCACATCCTTGACCCATAACAGACAGTAAATTGCAGATAATTGTCTACTCACCAGCAACCTTTCTGTTTACACTTTTAAGCATGAGCTCATGTAAAATCTACAGAGAGCCTGCATTTTGCCGTTTCTCACTTAGGTTGTTAAGGAAGCATACAGTACTCTTGAGTTACTACGTTTACGTTTTGTTGTTTTGGTTTCTGTGATAATAATAATAATAATAATAATAATAATAATAATAATAATAATTCACAAAATTAACTTGAGAAGAGGCATGTTTCAACTTTGTGGTTCAACCATCACAGAGGACAGCCAAAACAGTGACATGGGGGCATGAACGCTGATACCATAACTGACACATACATCGCAGAGAAGCCCTGCTAACTGGTTTGCTTCCCTTGGCTTGCTCGGCTACCATTCTAACACAGCCCATGCCCACATAGGAATGCCAATGGCCAGAGTGGACTGTCTCCTCCCACATCAATCCACAATCAGTAATGTGCTCAGAAGTATAACTGTATTCCAGGCTTATGAAGCCAACTCTTAAATCTAGGTTCCCATTTTGGAGGTACATATGTTTGTGTGGAGCTGACAAAATCATTCAGCACAGAAAGAAAGAGTTGATTGGAACATTTTTTTTTATACAACTTCCTCTCCAAAATGAGAATTAGGTAGTAGGACCAATTATCTGATTGAATGGTCTATAAGAGTCTCATCAGACTCCTAAGTAGACATTGGTCCTTGATCAGAAAAAAAAAAAAAGTGTCTCATGCAGCTTCTCCCAAACCCGTTGTCCTATATACATTTGTCACTTACATGTGTCTGAAAGCCTGAAGCATTCTGCCTCAAAGTGGAGCTTAAAGAATCTGAGGAAGGTTGGTAGTTAAGTTTCAAGTTAATCTTTAATATACTGGAGCAAATATAATATTTATGTAGAACTACTTAGATGATTTAATTTTAAGATATGTGAGATATATATATATTATATATATATATATATATATATATATATGGTATATGTAATGGAAGAAGGGAAGGATTCAATGTAATGAATAAATAAAGGACACATCACAGAACAGAAAGACAGTCTTCAAGTTGCCTCACACAATGGAGTCACTTAATATGTAAAGAGATTAAATGAAATAGAGGTCAAAAATTAGATGGCAAAACAAGAGGCTGAAATGAAATGGGGGATAAGCAAAAGAAAAAGCCAAATCTCATCATTAGAAAACCAATGTATAAATCACAAGGCATAAAAGCAACAACAGATGCAGCAGAAAATCAAATTACCCAGAGACAGGAGACCTGAAGTATTCACGGCAAATGTCAGTGGAAAAGGTAAAGCATAGACGTAGTGAAGGCCAAAGCTGTTCTGAGGCGGACAGGCTAGGATGAGGCCTCTTTAATACAACTGGCACTCGTGATAACATGAGTGTAGAGATGGAGCAGCAGATAACTTTGGGAAAGGTCCCTCAGAAAGAAATGTGGATTTGCAAATTGAAATACTGCTCCATGTCTCTGGGAAATTGAATCTATAATTAAACATGGCAAGATATGAGGTAGATCTTATTTAAACTATTGAACCTGAAGGGTATAGAATTACTTGAACGTCCAGGAATAAAACACCTGCACAATGGGAAATGGCAGGACAGAACTCCCGGGTGGTAGTCCTCACTGTCAATAAGCAATGAAACAATGGTATCCCAATGTACTACACTTGATCATTTATTTATAAAGCCACATTCTCGGGGATAAAAGTGATGACAGCATACAGCGCCTTTTACATTGTTGAACAACCAAGAAATCCACGCAATTAGGAGTACCATCAAACCGGAGAGCTCTGCACAGTGCAGAACAACTGTTGACTTGCCACATGTTTACAGAGAGAAATGATAAAAATCAAAATGGAAATAATGAGTATGGAAGAGAATGCCATCACTATACACCTAAATACAGGGAAACTAACATTTTACCAAAAGCCTGCAATTGGGGAAATGATTGTGAGTGTAATGATGATCTCTACCACAGGCAGCCCTTCTTTCTCAGCATGGAGCTCTGTCATGCTTCTGAATCCTGAACTTGAAAAGACTGCTGTTCATTGGATATTGCTGCAAATGTCTTTTTGGCCATTCCCTCAAAGGTTTGTCAAATTACACAGAAGGATGTGTAAAATCTAAGATTTAGGGAATTAAATTCATACGATTTTTTTTCAAAAACAGTACAGTGGTTTTATAAAATAAGTTTGTGCATTTGTGCAATTGTGTGTGTGTGTTGGTGTGTGAGAGTTTGTATTTGTGTGTGTTGCTATGGTTTGTGGGTGTTGGTGTGTAGGTGTCAATGTGTGTCTCTGTGTGCTTGTGTTTGAACTTGGAGTCAGATTTCAGAAAGTTTTAAACTTAGTAAATATATTGAAAATATTGTCTCTGAAAACAACAGAGAGGAAGAAGAGAGAAAGAGTCAAAGAGAGACATAAAAGAGACTTGGGAAAGGAAATATGCTAAGGCGATTGCATATAAACATGCTTTCATTATTTATCTGCATTTCTATATTTTAAAAATCCTGTGAGTAGCTGAAAGTATAGCTCAAAGAGAAGTTGCTGTGACTGTCTTCCTCTCAGCTCTTCAATATCTTGATGACTAAATGATTGAATGTATTGATTGTTATTGATGTTACATATAGTAAGCATCTACATAAATTTAAGTGGCACCAAAACATTCTCTGTTGCTAAGAGAAAGTAAACTCTTCTCAAGTTTTCTTTCTAGATTTAGAATTCTTTGAGGTTTCCTACATGCAAGTGTTTATAGATGTCCAAATACTGTTCAGGATGAACAATTTATATAGCTTCAATTTAGAAAAAAGAACAGGGGAATAAAACTTCCAGCTTACTTTTTATGCTGCCACTAAAATAATATTTGAGGAGCATTAATGTATTGCTTAGTACAATAAATACCAGCCCAAGCCTCTCATAAAATTCACTGAGAGTCATTCAAAGGCAGGTCAAGGATAATTATTTCATTTTCTTACTGAGAATACTCCTTTTAACCAACAGGTACAAGGGACTTACGATTAAGATAATTTGGTAAAAGAATAATTCCAACACCTATTTATTACAACTTTGATACTTATATCTGCCTCTTCTTTAGTTTTGTGAGTACCATGTGGTTTGTGTGTGTGTGTGTGTGTGTGTGTGTGTGTGTGTGTGTGTGTGTGTGTGTGCATGCGTGTAAACAGTCACTTGGGCATCATAGTACAAGGTCAGGTGTGTAGCCTGGTTTCCACCTGGTTTGATACAGTCTCTTTGTCTTTTTAACTCTGGATATACCATGCTTCTGAAAGCTTCATACTTCTGAAAATTCATGTGTCTCTACCCCCCATCACCCGGTCCAGGTTCTGGATGGTAGACTCTGGAGCTAAGCACCTTGGCTTTTTGTACTGAAACAAGGCTTTTCTTCCTGAAACGATCTTCCCAGTCCTTCTCTGCCTTTTTAAATTTTAATTTTTGGTTTCTAGAAATGCTAACTATCTTACCTCAAATTGGATCAGATTGCATAATATTTGAATGTTTTTAAAGTGGAAATATCAGAAATTGAAAAAAAAAGAATGTATATTGTGAAGTGTCATAAAATCTTACCAAATTGAAGATCCACTAATGGCTTTTTTTTTTCACAAGAAATTAAATTACATTAAAAAATGTTGTACAATATGTTTAGATCATGGAGGAATAATGATTACAATGTGTGTGATTCACAGTAGTAATGTGAGTTAAATTAAGATTTCATAAGGCATATATTCTAGTGTGATATATTAACTTGAAATTTTAAATCTAATAGATTAGGACAATAACAAATTTTGAAAATATAAAATTTTAGAATATGTATAAAATTAGGTTGCAAAAACATTTTCTTGGATACTAAGAATTCTATTGTATTAGTCATAGAGAATGAAACATGTCACTTGCAGAAAAATGGATGCAATTGATTAGTAGGAAATTGATGACTTCCTATTAAGTTAAATGTACTGAATTAATAGAAATATCTATGCGTGTGCTCACACATGAACACATAAATATGTGAAAACACACAGATACTAAGTATGACATTCCGGGTTATTTTGGAAGTGTGGAAGGAGAAGGAATAATAGTCAGGTCTTAGGAAGTAGTAATGAAGCATTGTTTATGGAGTGCATATGTGCAGCTTTCTTATCCCGAGGCATTTTAGAGGGATTAAGGAGGACATTTAACATGTATTTTGGTTTTGCTGTTACAGTTATAGTCTTGATTTTGCTGATTAGCTCCTGACTTAACCTAGAAAAGTCAACACTGTGAGAATAGAAAAAATCTTCTTGGGCTGGAGAGATGGCTCAGCTGACTGCTCTTCCAGAGGTCCTCAGTTCAATTCCCAGCAACCACATGTTGGCTCACAACCATCTGTAATAGAATCTGACGCCCTATCTGGTGTGTCTGAAGAGAGCAACTTCGTACTCACATAAATAAATCTTTAAAAAAAGAAAAAAAAAAAGAAAGAAATTTCTTGATTCACTCAAAACACCACTCCTAGATGATTCTTTGGCTTTGCATTTCATCATGAAATCCTCTAATAATCAAAACATCATCAGGAATTGATGAAAGAATTCTTTAAGGGAAATATTTTAGGTTTTCTTACATTTTATACAATGTTTATATACCTTCTCATCCCAAGTAATTACATAATTGCAATAATTATATGGCTCATCACTTAAAAGAAATCTGGATAGAATGCTCATAATACCATTGGTTCTGATTCAAAAACTAAAAAATAAATGTGCTTCATATACAAATTCTAAAATTTTCTTGGTGTGGGTTCATACTTGCTGTTTATATTTGCTTCATACACACACACACACACACACACACACACACACACACATACATGAATACAAATATATATTTGTATTTACAGTTAATTCCTGTTCTCCTACCAGTGATAGCAGGCATATAAATAAACACAAGACTATTCCTTGTGAATAATCAGTCATACATACATAAAGCTTTGCAAATCAATAACCTATAAGCATGCATATGCCTTTGAATGGTCTTGAGTACATTTACATGCCTTTAAGAAAAGTGTAACCCAAAATATCAACATCTGTTCTTATGTACATACTTTAAAGCTCATTCAGATGTCTACTTTGTGACTAGAAAAATAACTCCACCTAGCTACATGTCAGGTCAAAGTTATATTAGAAAGAGCTATTTTTTGCTTGTTTGATTTTGCTTTTCAAATAAAGCTGAAAACCAAATGGAGCATAAATATAAGCTGTAAAGCCTTAAAGAGAGATCTGTGAATAATTATTCATTACCTCATATTCTAAAGCACTAGCTCTTGAAAAAAGTGCTGACTTGATTGACTAAGTGGGGTCTGTATAGTGCTTGGAGATTTAATTCTTCCCTTACATTTTATGGATGAAGGAGTTAACAGTAAATGACTTCTATGGTATCACACACCTCATAAATACCAGAAGCAACATTAAAACTCTGCTGTCTAAATTCCAATCAATGACCTTTCTCTGTTATCTCACCACATTTAAAAATACCAAGGAAGGTTAAAAAATATTTTAATGTTCTCCACAATCAATTGGGGTCTTGAAACAAAGTAAATCTTACTTACTCTTTTTCTCTGTTTAAAATATAAGCTATATTGCTACTGCTCTCATAGTAAGCGAACAAGAAAGTGAATAGCATTTTCCAAAAAAAATGCCCATTTTTATATTTTCATATGTTTCTCTCTACCTAATACATTGTATCACTGAAACAACTGTCCACCATGTTTTATTCCCACACTCAACATTTCTACATTAGTCTGTTAATATATACTTTATTAATGTGCAGGAGCAATAATACGCAGGTTTCATAGGAATGTGGATTGCACATTCTGTATGGGGAAACCATACCATCACAAAACAGCTTATCTCCTCCTGCTTTCACCTTGAAACTCAGAAGCAATGAGTTGAAGAAGGTATTAAATGATATAAGAGAAAAATTAGTAAACAGGATGGGGAGAACAGCAGAGGTGAATGTTTGCTTATGTATAGAATTAATTGCTTGAATTTAATAGTAGAAAAATTCTATAATAAATTAAAACAACAAAATTATGAAAATTGCACTTTGGAGATGTGCTACTCAAAAAAAAAAAAAACAAATTTAATATTTTGTGATACCCTATATAGTGTTTTAAAAAGTCAAGATAAAACTTTGCAATTAGTCAAATCCCTTCCAAATACTCCATTGGCAAAAAACTTGTCATAAGGCCCTTATGTTCTAGGCCAACCAATAGGGTTTATTTGATTACATAATGATTGTTTCTCTTCTTTCAGTAACCATGGTTTGAAGTCAAAACTGACAGGTGGACATACCCTTCATTGATGTGCTTGTAATCCTCTCATAAAACTATTTTTGTGTTAGTCTCATCTCCTTTATCTTCAAGTCTCTGTCCTGACTGGATAGCCTTCTCACGTCATCCTTTTAGATATTGCATATTTATAACTGGCTGATACCTTAGATAGCATTAATAGTTCTTTGGGCACTCTAGCACTTGTTACACTGGATTATTATCTCCTGTTTATTGTTTATATTTTCTTTTTTTCTCCCATTAGTTTTGGAAGAATACAATATCTCTTTAGATATCTCCAAAGACTCAAATTCTATAATGTCATAAAAGATTAATGAATGATTATTAAAATTAATTCACAACAACTACTTAAATATTTAGCTCACATCAAACTTAATGATTGTGCTTCCTTGGATCAATGTGGTTCTTTTTTTTTTTTTTCAATGTGGTTCTTTATTCAGCAAGTTTGTGGTGTACTCCAGAAATAAGCTTTGAAGTAATTTTAGTAGTACACATTCTTTAAAAGGTTAGTTTCAAAACAATAGTCTGCCAAAGCATATTGTATATGTTGATGAAATTTCTTCTTTACTACCATCTTCTAAACCCTGCATCTCCTATATACTCCCCTTCCACTTCCAGAAGAGCCCATCATGTTGTATATTAACAGTGTGCATTTATGCATATTTATGTCTCCATATGTGAACACATAGATATTTTTATTATCCTAGTTCACTTAATGTAAAAGGCAATCATCGATTGTATCCATTTTTCTGCAAGTGCCATTTTTCATCTTTTTATACAAGTAGAACTTCATTGTGTCTATTTAATATATTTTCTTTTCTGTTGATGGTCACTTGGACTAATTAAATTAGTCAATTATTGTGGACATACTAGAATAAATACAAATGGGTATATGGTTCTATAGTATGGTGACTTAGATACCTCTGGGCAGATTCACAGGACAGTACAGCTAGCATAGAGTAGTTCTAGTTTTAATTTTGTGAGAATCCATATATTTATTTCAATGGTAGCACTACCAGTTTAAAATTCTTCCAACAATTTAGAAGTATTCCTTTATTCAGCATCATTTGCTATATTTTATTTATTTATTTATTTGTTTATTTATTTATTTACACTCCTCTTATTTATTTATTTTCTCCACCCCCATCCACCATCCAACTGTTCCACATCCCATTCCTCCTCCCCAACCCCCAGTCTCCAAGTGAATATCACCACCCAACCCCCCGACCCCACCTGACCTCTAAACTCCCTGGGGCCTCCAGTCTCTTGTGAGTTAGATGTATAATCTCTCAATAAACAAAGACCCAGCAATTCTCTACTATATGTGTGTTGGGGGGCCTCACATCAGCTGGTGTATGCTGTCTGTTTAGTAGTCCAATGTTTGAGAGATCTCGGGGTTCCAGATTAATTGAGACTGCTGGTCCTCCTACAGAATCACCCTTCTCTCATCTTTTTCCCCCTTTTCCCCAATTCAACAACAGGGCTCAGCTGCCTCTGTCCATTGGTTGGGTGCAAATATCTGCATCTGACTCTTTCAGCTGCTTTTTGGGTCTTTCGGAGGGCAGTCATGATAGGTCCCTTTTTGTGAGCACTCCATAGTCTCAGTAATAGTGTGAGGCCTTGGGACCTCCCCTTGAGCTATGCTAGGCATCCTAATGTGGGTTAGATGAAATATCAGTATAGTTAGTCTCAGTTTTCATTTCCTTGACCAATACGAATCCTGAGAATTTTATGTGTCCATTCGTTATCTGAAATTCATTTGTTAAGAAGAGGGGTTTATTTTGAGAGATCATTCATTAACTGAACTCTCTTTGGGGAACATTGTATTTAATATTGTAAATTATTTATATATTCTAAATATGGACCTCTTGTCAGATACATATATTCTGTACCATTCAGTAGTTTTCTTTGCTGGGCAGAACCTTACTAATTCCTCACAAACACATGTGTGCTTGTAGGGAACAATTCTTGCTTGGAGAGTTCTTTCTGGGAAATCTCTGCATATGTATATACTTTTGTTGCATTTGTTTTGATTTTTCCCAGCAATTTGAGATTTTCAGGTTTTATATCAAGGTCTTTATTTTTCTACACAGTAAGAGATATTGATCTGGTTTCATTTTTCTGTATGTATATATTTGATATTCTGAGTATAATTTGTTGATGAGGCTATATTGTCTTTAATGCAGATTTTTGACAAGGCTATCCAAAACTAGATATCTCTCATTATGGCAGTTTATTTCTTGGTTATCTATTCTATTCTGTTTTCTTTCTATTTCTCTTCCAGTTCTATGCTGTTTTTTCTTTTTCCTCTATGGTTGAGCATACAGATTCAGGGACAAAAATGGAGCAAAGATTGAAGGAAAAGTTATCCATTGACAAGCCAAACTTGGGACCCATCCCATGGGTGGGCACCAAACCCTGACATTATTACTAATTCTATGCTGTGGTTGCAGGCAGAAGCCTAGTATGGCTGTCTTATGAGAGGATCTACCAGCAGCTGACTGAGACAGATGCAGATGCTTACAGTCAACTATTGGACTGAGGTAAAGAACCTCTATGGAAATTTTAGAGGAAGGATTCAAGGAGCTGAAAGGAATGGCAACCCCATAGGAACAACACTGATGTCAACTAACCGACCCCGAAGCCCTCATAGCTCCCAGAGACTAAGCCAAAAACCAAGGAGCATGCATGGGCTAATTTATGGCCCAAGGCACATGTGTAGCAGATACTGGGTACATTTGCTTAACAATATTACTTCAGATCTCCATTTGGATCTATTTTCCTGCAAAAGACATAATTTTAGTAATTTTTATAGTTAAAAACACTTTCCACTATGTAGAAATACTACATTTTGTTGATCCGTACTTTTGTTGGACAACTAGTGGTGCTTTAAGTTGAGCTAGTAAATAGTCAGTGAACATAAACATAAGTGTAGGGGTTATTTGTTTTTGTTTTTGTTTTAATTAGGACCAGGAGCACAGGGATAACAGATGAGATCATAGAGAGTGATGATCCACTTGACATGGGGAAGACCCTGATTCCCATGCCCACATGTTGGAATCACCTTAACTAATCACCTAAACTAAGTATATGGGAACAGACAAGAAAACTGACAAAGGTCAATAGGATTTCATAATGTTGATAACACAAGTATATGACAACTTAATATTCTAAATTTTAAAAAGGAGGAATGTCCAGGCTGGGCAGTGGTGGTGTACACCTTTAATCCCAGCACTTGGGAGGCAGAGGCAGGTGGATTTCTGAGTTCCAGGCCAGCCTGGTCTACAGAGTGAGTTCCAGGACATCCAGGGACATACAGAGAAACCCTGTCTGGAAAAACTAAGGAAAAAAAAAAGGAGGAATGCCCAATAAGCTATGTCAGAGAGGAATTCTATGGAAGCAAACACAGAAGGGCATGACAAAGGAGATTTACATCCTTACTAGAGAACAAAGATTTTTTTTTTCCATTCACCACAGTGTTAACTTTTACAGGTAGGTCTGCAGCTATCCCTTGACTGCAACAACAACAAAAACACAAATAGATGTTAAACGTCTTCTCTAAGCCCTCTTAAATGCCCTGGAATAAGAAAGTTCGATGTATAAAAGGCTTTGGTAATATTCATTTTGGATAATGAAACTCCACAAACAACCCATCCCATCCTTACCCACTCCTGTCTCACCACTCTAGCATCCCTACACTGTGGCATCAAGCCTCCACAGGACCAAGGACCTCTCTTCACACTGATGCCCCAAATAAGGCAATGCTCTGCTACATACATGGCTGCAGCCATGGACCTATCCCATTTGGTTGGTGGTTTAGTCCCTGGGATCCCTGGGGAATCTGATTAGTTGATACTTTTGTTCTTTCTATGGGATTTGCAATCCCCTTAGATTCTTCAGTCCTTCACCTAACTCTTCTATTGGAGTCCCCATGCTCTGTCAGATGCTTGGCTCTGAATATCTGCATCTGTATTAGTCAAGTGCTTACAGAGTCTATCAGAGGACAGCTATACCAGGCAATATGACAATATTTGCAGGAAAAATATTAGAAAAAAATATATATATATATAGATTATGTCAAAGGAGGATAGATAGAATAGGTATGAATAGCGATATTACTTCCTTTCATTGCCCAGCTTGCATAGAACATACAAAGTTATCTCTTGGGTACAGAGTGAGATGACAGATATTATACCAACTAACCAACCAAACATCCAAACATCCAACCAACCAAACATCCAAACATGTAAACAATCAGACAACCAACAGCCTGTTTTGTTCATTTCTCATAGTATTTTCAGACTTCAGAACTATGAGAAATAAATGTCTGTTCTTTGAGCCATTAATAGCCTTGGTATTTTGTTAGAATGAACGACTTTTGTGTTTTTGTGTATATGTGCCTGCATTTATGCGTGCGTTTGCTGCTATCTCTAATTGTTATCCATAATGATACACATGATGATACTATTGTTGTTACCCATAATGCAAATCCTAAAACATCAAGCATGAAACAAAACTGATTGTTTTAATTTCTTACCTTTATACACAAGAAACGGAAGAATCAGCCTTGTGTAATAACTTTTTATGGTCATTATGTATATTTATGTCTTATAATAAATATTGGATATTTGATGAGGCTTAATTGAATGTGTTCATAGATCAAAATAATGGTACTGAATAATAATATTTTTCTTCTGAGTTCTGGGCATCACTCTTTTTTTATTTCTCAAGGTGGAAGCATGTTTTCATGCTCGCTTTCTGTTCTTGTTACGTTGGGCTTCTCAACTCTTTCAAGGGTCGTAGATGTCCAGTTATTGCATTCAACTTTATTACAGTCATTCTTAAATTCATTTAAATAATTTTTATCAGCTTTACTTTTACTGGTATAGCTACTCAGGTTCATGAAAGTGAAGTCACTTCCTTCACATTATGAACCCATAAATGGAAAGTCTAGACAGTATCCATGTCTTCCTGCCTGAGAATCTTGTGCTTTCAGAATGCATCACCTATCACTCTCATAGTCCCAGAGATGATGATGATGGTGATAATGATGGTGATAATGATGATGATGATGATGATGATGATGATGATAGTGATGCATGTTCATTTACTGCCTTGTCACTGTACCTTCTATATTAGCAATGTTTCATTCTTTCAGAGTTAGTAAATATGAGAACTATGATCTTTTAGATAACATTTTAACATTACATCCTAGTCATAATTTTTGAAAAAGTCTCCCATGAAAACAACAGGAAAAAAGTGCCTAGTAGTAACAGATCAAGACTGCAAAAACATTGCTTGTGATGGTAACTGCAGACACAGCAAAATGAAAACCACAATCTGCCTACTAAGTAGGAAGTGTAGGCTGTGTTTGCGTGTACATTTATTTCTGGATAATTCCTTCTCAGCATTTGTCTTCAACTATTAACATCTGGTCACATACCTATAATTTTTCTGTGTAGGCTTTATGTCACTTGTAATTAAATCTAAGTTACTACACAAACCAGATTAGGGTTAGCAAAACTTTCTGTTTAATATCTCACTGTAGCATAGGACTATTTAAGCATCATTGATTGTGTTGACAGATGCTTTTTTTGTTTTGTTTTACTTTGTTTTTTTTCCTGGTTTTGTTTGGTTTTGCTTTTGAGCAATGGGCCTTGCCTCATGCCCCTGAAATCATTTACTATGTTGATGGAAATAGCCAAAAAGTATAACTTTGTAAGCAGAATTTTGGAGGACTGATATTAACTCTATTATATTACCTATTTAAAAAATGTTCATGTCTGTGGTATATTGCAAATGCTTGCCAAGTTTGAAGAATTTTTTTATCTTCTATGGCCATGAAGGATACAACTGTATCCAAGATGAAAGGAATGCTTAGAACAAACCTCCCAGATGCTCAAGCAAGGTTTTCAAACTGAGCTACTGAGTTCTAGTACTGACTGCACCTGATATACCAAGTACTCCATTCTGTGTTGCAGGCTGACCTCTGTTGAAGTCAGAAGAGACTAAGTGTGGTTCCCAATAAAGCGGTGCATAAAAGTAGAGATTGTAGGATGACTTTATGATTCATGTTTTTTCGTGCAGTATCATTTTCCTCAAAATAAAATCCCATAAATAAGAAAAAAAGAACATTTTGTATTGTAATGTAAAGTTTCCCTACAAAATCAACCACTTTGGAATAGACCAATACTTCAAGAAACTATTTTCATCTATGCATTTAATTGTGTGTGTGTGTGTGTGTGTGTGT
>JADRCD010236208.1:16544-31183 GCA_019843815.1 Montemys delectorum
TTGTGTGTGTGTGTGTGTGTGTGTGTGTGTATGCAAGTATATATGTGCAGGTATTCATGCCATGATATGACTTGGTGTTGGTCATCTACTACTGTAGATTCCAGGGATTGAACTCATGTTACCAGTCTTTGTGGCAAGCACTTTTACCTATTGAGCTATCTCCCGTGTTCGGTGTATCTTCTTCGAATGCAAACACTATAGCAGAAATCACAGTAACTTTGGATGACACATAGTTTAATCTGGTTAGCAAAAACTTTTTTGGAACTGCAAATTTTTTTTCAACTTCTCTTTTTATGAAGACAAGACAATTGCATTTAAAAAAATAGTTAGAAATAAAAATAAGTTGTTCTTGTTCCTTATGAGAAAACTTTTAATGATGAATACAGAGTCTTAAATAAGTTTTTGTATATTGTCTCTAGAAACATAAGTGATAAAGAATATTAAATTCAGATAGATATTAATGAACATAATATTATTTACACTAATTATTTGTAATGATTAAACAATAGACAGTCTAACAAAGGACAAATGCTAAAAGATTTTCAGACATTTTTATTCTATTCATATCTCCTAGAGAACAGATTCAATTTTTTCAAAGTACTAGAAGTGTGAAAAGTATTAAAATTATACAAATGCTTACAGTGAATAAAAATTATCAAATATATAATAATGACTGTTATTTAAATTAATTAGGATGAATATGAATACATTAGTACTCAGTAAGGATTTACTATTATCCCATTAAACAAATGTATAGTAATAGTGTGTCAGCCATGTACTGCTAATTTTGGTTAATTCTAGGTTTTCCATAATTACTATAATCTCCTCTTTAAAAAAGCTACTTTGGGCAATATGCTTAAAATATTTGGAAGACAACATTTGGCTTTTGGTCTTTTATTCATACTTCATATTGACTTTGTATGGAATAACCATCACTATATATTTAATAGTGTGTTGGCATGATTTGTGTACCACTTTGGTCAGATAATAATCCAGATATTGAAAATCACTCCTCAGATCAGATAAAAACCTTGACCTTCATCATTTGCTCTTGTCCTTGTGGAGCCAATGGACAACAACATCAATTTTGTTCAGGAATCTTACTTTTTTTTTTTCAGGGAAATAGGACATAAGAATATTTAGAGATGGAGATATGAAGATTAAAGTGTTTGAAGAATTGAGAGAGGCATAGGGTGGTGAGAAATAGTTTAAGGGGCAAGACCACCTAAGGAAAGAGATGGGACAAGCTTGAAGGTACAAATATCCAAGAAACACTAAAGTGACACCATAGCTCAAGTGAAGGGAAGAACACACATGAGCTCAGAGAGGCTGTTTGAAGAAACTCTGTGTCTGCTCTCTCTGGGTGAGAAATCAATAAAAATCATTTGGGCAGAATATACAACACAGATTTATATCGATCAGCATCTCCTTTCTTTGGCATCCGTGGGACAGAAAACAACAGAACAAATTTGATGAAGTCTGGGGAAGCAGGTAGAAGCTTCAAGCACATGAAGCAAAAGGGGCATTTGAGCACAGCAGAGGTTCTAGATCTTCACCACCTTTTGAAGTTGCAGTCTATGGAATTACCGTTAAATAGAATTATGTTGTAAGGTGGGAGAGGTATCTAACCAGTTTTTGCCTTTCCACTTATCTGATGCCTTTGTACCATTAAAAGGAGAAGGTTTCTGTAAGTGTATCACAACTGGGATGCTTTGATGGGAAATGAAAATTTTGAACATAACCAAGTGTCTGCATATATGTCTACTAGATATCTGAGAACATGGTCATACAATGTAGCATAGTGGGCAAAGGTTTTGTTGGGGAAACATGAGGAATAGATCAAAGAGCTTCACACACACACACACACACCACATGCACACACACACACCCCACACATGCACACACACACACCCCACAATGCACACACACACACACACACACACACACACACACACACACTCATTCAACATGGGAGTGCACATCTGAAACATCATGGGTAGGGGACAGTGGGACATTGGCAAATCCCAGGATCTAGCAGGAATTCAGTCTAGGCAAACTGAAAGACTGTCCCCATTGCCTGCCTTTGTGCCCCTTTCCTCTAACTGGGATGTATTGCCTAGGCTCAGTAGGAGAAGATGTACCTAGTCCTACTGCAATGTGATATACCAAGGAGGATTGATATCCATGGGAGGCCTCTCCTTCTCTGAAGATAAAGGGTTAGAGGTGATGGGATTAGGGCAGAGAGATGGAGGAACTGGGAGGAGGAAAGTGAGGGGAAACTGTGATGGGGTGGTAAAGTAGAAAAATAAATAAATAAAAATGAAAAGCCACGCTAAAAATTAAGGAAGTAGTAATAAATATAGTTACCCAGTGCCAACCTTCTCCATATGTCCATTCATATGAAGATATACACACACAAACATGTATCATAACATATACATAAACCACACACAAACCCATAGACAGATAGATAGATACATAGGCATACATGAATGCACCTACTCACATTATGCAAAACGGTACATATGAGTGAAACTTTCAGTATAGCTCTGGTGTAAAAATAAATAATGAAATAATATCAATACAAAATGCATAATGAAATAGGGTCCAGAAGGACAACAATCTCAATTTTGAAAAGAAGTGAAGTAAGAATTACACCATAGAAAATCAATCACACACCATCTGTCAAGGAGTTTGGAGAGAAGTTCAACTTGCTAATAGTACTGAAAGACATAGAGAGTGAGGTAGTCAGAAAAGATCAAGTATTTCATGAGGAAGGATTTTCAGCTTTATCAAATATTACTAAGAAGTTGATTGTGTTAAGGCTCATAAACAAGTAGTCAGGCCCTGAACGGGGACAGTATAGTCAGTCTGATGTGATGAAATCTGAGACAGTATGTGTAATAGAGTATATTAGAGAGTTCTTAAAAAGAAACCAGGGGTAAATGACATGGGGGGCAGGGGGGAAGTGGGCTTCAAAATTATTATTTTAAAATACATAAAATATTATAAAGCAGTTATTTGCACATGGATTGGGAATGATCCAGTTGAGAAAGTTAGATGAGCTGAGGAAAAAGGGAGGAGAGACAATGAGAGGGGATGATGTCCCAGGCACAGCCATCACTTATGAGGAACACGAAGGCAGGCATGGAAACATCATCTGGTGGGTACATTTGGCATCCCAGGTCTGTACTCCTTTGACGTCATCAGTTTCTTCAGTATAAAGGGAAGCATTGTCATCATCAGAGACTGAGGAAGATGTGGAGGAGAAAGAAGAGAAAGACCACACCATGCAACAGTGTGGTTCATTGATCCTGATTCACTGATCAGAGTATGGAAACACAGATAAAAGTAAAGAGAAGACATACATCAAGGTAATGCGCCTCTCCTTACCTACGTTCTACCATTAGGGCTTGCAACACTGTTGGGTGAGCAGCAGCTGCAGAGACCTTGAGTTATGCCTTGCCGTCTCAGTTCTTGGATTCTACTCTTCCGGAAGGAGCCACCCACAAGATTCTATTTTTGTAATGTATATTGTTCCCTGTTGACTTAAGCCAAACAGGGAGTATCTAGACCTAACGTCCCTGGGGATTCAACTCTTTCTAACTCCAGTATGTAAGGTATCTTTAACAGTGACTTCTCAGCTCCATAAGCCCCTGTGTGAACACTCAGGCCTGTCATCATACTTTTAAGATTTCATGTGGGTTGCCGAGAAAGTCAGACTCAGAGCCGCGGGGTATTTTCGTAAAGACTCTTCATTTCCTTCTCAACTGCCTAGTCTGTCTTGAACTTCAGGTTATGTATTTTTTCCCTATTTTATTATTAGCTTTCTTCCTTGGCAGTCAACTTCTATTTTCGACATATTGCCCAGAAAACAGAACCAAGTATATTGCCCAAAGACTACCCTGAAGCATTCTATGAGAACAAGATCTTCCTGCTTAACACTTAGCGTGAGTGCCTTTTTTTCTGATCTACTGTTTTATAGAACTTCAAAACTATTGAATGTAAACAATTGAGATTTCCATATTTCTATCAGAATAATGTCTGGGTGTGGGTAATTTCTCCTCAGAGTCACAAAGCACAGATATTTCTGAATACGTACATTTTTCTTTAAAAAAAAAAAAAATCAAAGCTGTTGTGTCTAAAAATTAAACTTCTCTTCAAAGCAGAAGCCATGAACTTAAAATCTTTGTCAAAACAATATTACTCCATATATCATGAGAGAAAACGTGGATCAATAAATTCCTGTATCTATATATGGAGTAACCATTGGCCCCCAAAATTAGCATTTTTATGAGTGAAATTCTGTGTCTTCTTTTCATTCATTTAAATTCCATTGCCAACATAAAAATAAAAAGCAAACTCTACTATTTCTGCTTCTCTGTTTCTTTTTACCCTTCCTTTATTCTTTCTTCTTCGCACTCTCTGCTCCTTTCACAATTCACTAGAGACTTTTTTCCTCCTCTTTGTAGACTTTGAATCCTTGCAGAGTAACTCAAAGTTGAAAATGTGTTTTATATCACTTCTCTGTGATGACATTTTCTTTTGAACATAAATAACAGAGAGGCAGATAGCTGACCTCTAAAGCATAATATAAATATTACAGTTTATATGACACTGCATACTTATGCCTTTAGTGTAGTTCAACCAAGAGCATTAAATTATTTATGTGTTTGGAGAGCACTTATCAGAAAATAGAAATTAACTAAAAATGGCTAAATGCACCCTTAAACAATCAGCAACATATTGATTTTGTTAGCAATAGAAGAATATATGTACTCTGATACATGTTTCAAAAACAATTTAGAATGCTTTCTAGACTAATAAGTTGAAGATATTTTAACATATTATATATTTCAAGTAGTTTAAACATAACCTTAATGTAATATTTCAGTATAATGCTTAAGCAAGACCTGACTTTATATACATTTTTGGATATTCTAACATGAAAATCTTTACAACATATTATTCTTTGATGATTCATTTCTTCAACCTGACCTTTATTATTATTAATTTTATAGGGCTAAATGATTAGAGTCTGTTGATATATTTTATTTTCAAGATTCATTGCTCAAGATCAGTTTTAGTTCAAACTATCTTCCCCTTTTATAATGGAAGAGAATTAGAGTCTCATCTTTTTAAGTTCAAATATCCACATGTTTAAAAGTATTTAACTTTAAAAATAATACTAAAAGAGAACACATATAAGTTTTAGTAAGAAACTAGATGAGGATACCTCTTGACTAAAAAATACAAGATTATAATTATATTATATTTTATAATTATTTGTATATAATATAATTAATTATATTATATTTTATAATTATTTGTATATAATATAATTAATTATATTATATGGTATATTTACCATAAACTAATTTCCCCAATGCTAAAAATAATCACATGTCAAAATTTTTTTCAAAAGATATCCAGGGTTTAATTTTCAAATTATGTAGACAGTTTTGGAGTATGGATGCAACTGCTCAAAAAACAAAATAAAAATCCAGAGTTCCCACTTTTTGTTTCATTGTATATTTGAAAATGCATTTCAGGAGAGTTTTTTTTTTTTTTTTTTTTTGGCGATTCCTAAAGATGTGATGGGACTCTAGTGTTAGATGTTCTTGGTGTCTCTGATAAGTGGTTATTAGCCCAGATGTTTGGAATACAGGAAGAACAACCCACAAACCACAAGAAACTTAAGAAGGAAGTCCAAAAGATGGACATTTCATTCCTTCTTAAAAGGGAGAATCAAATACCCACAGAAGGAATTGCAGAGATTAACTTAGGAGCAGAGACTGAAGGAAGGACAAGCCAGCCTAAATATAGCTATCTCCTGAGAGGCTCTGACAATACCTGACTAATACAAATGTAGAGACTCACAGCCATTCATTGAACTGAGTACATGGTCCCCAATGAAGGAGTTAGAGAAAGGATTTATGGAGCTGAAGGGTTTGCAGCCCCTTAGGGCGAACAACAATATGAACTAACTAGTACCCTCAGAGCTCCCAGGGACCCAACTACCAAATAAAGGCTATACATGGTAGGACTGATTGTTTTGGCAGCAAGTGTATAGTAGAGGATTGCAAAGCTAATCATCAATAGGAGGAATGGACCTCGGCCTTGTGAAGGTTTTATGCCCCAGTGTAGGGGAATGCCAGGGCCAATAAGTGGGAGAGGGTGGGGTAGCAGGCATGGGGAGGGGGGAGGCAACAGGGGTTTGTTCTTGTTGTTTTTGTTTGTTTGTTTGTTTGTTTGGAGGGGAAACTGGGGAAGAAGAAATTTACATGTAAATAAAGAAAATATCTAATAAAAAAATAGAAAAAGAAAAAAAAAAAAGATGTGATGGGACACATCTAACTCTATTCCCTGTCCTATAGTACTTATCCCAGAAAAATGGACCCTGAAATTTATATCAAGAATATTTTGCTTTGAATTAGAATATTATATATAATGTAATAACAATCCATAGCTATTGTTCTACTGTTAAATAATTGTAGAGAGCATATTTCAAGCTCAAAGAACTGGAGTACTTATCAAGGACAATCTTAATCCTGACTACAAGACAGAATATCAAAACGGAAATTAAAGCAAGATAGCTCTCTTTTGTACCAAATAAGAACTATTCAGATACCCACAAATTCTAAACTCTTATATTAAGTGTCTATTATGTGTAAAAACTTCTTTGTACTAAGCATATTAGTACGTTCTGAAAATAAGTTACCAAACTCAGACGCTATTGTGGATGCCAAGAAGTACATA
This sequence comes from Montemys delectorum, assembly GCA_019843815.1. NCBI lineage: Eukaryota > Metazoa > Chordata > Mammalia > Rodentia > Muridae > Montemys > Montemys delectorum. The sequence goes on from JADRCD010236208.1 coordinate 23,304, forward strand.
CAGAAAGGAGCCTGATATGGCTGTCTCCTGAGAGGCCCTGCCAGAGACTTACAAATACTGAGGCAGCCAACCATTGGACTGAGTGCGGGGTCCCCAATAGAGAAGTTAGAGAAAGGACTGAAGGAGTTGAAGGGATTTGCAACCCCATAAGAAGAGCAACAATATCAACCAGCCAGAACCCCCAAAACTCCCAGGGACTAAGCCGTCAAAAAAAAAAAAAAAAAAAAAAAAAAAAAGAAAAAGAAAAAGAAAAAAGAAAAAGAGTACACATGGCTGCAGCTGCATATGAAGCAGAGAATGGCCTTGTCATGCATCAAGGGGAGGAGAGGTCCTTGGTCCTATGAAGGCTCGACAGATGCCCTAGTATAGGGGAATCAAGGGCGGGAAGGTGTGAGTGGGTGGCTGGGTGGAGGAACACCCTCATAGAAGCATGGGGGAGGGAGGATGTTTCCAGGAGGAAGGGAAACCAGGAAGGGGAATAACATTTGAAATTTAAATAAAGAAAATATCCAATAAACACACACACACACACACACACACACACACACACAAGAAAATATGTTGAGATACTAATGAAGACCAAAAATTCCTGGGGTTTTTTTTTTGTTGTTGTTGTTGTTGTTGTTGTTTTTGTTGTTTTTTTTTTATGTCCTTCTTATTTTAGCAAAGTCTACCCAAAGTTTTTTAGACTTTGTTTTATCTAAGGCAGAATGACAGTACAATATTCAGCAAAAAGCCTACTATTTAGGAAGACAGAGTCTTTCTTGTATGTTTATGATTTTAAAATCAAATTCTGGACTAGTTATTCCAAGGTAGCTGAGGAATCCAAGAAAGACCTTAGGAGGTGACATGCTGAACATAACGGAAGAAGCCCAGATTCAGACAGATCAGAGATGAGGTCGTTTCTGCCTTGGAAAGCCAGAACCTGCACTGTGACTATGCACATAAACTAAATTGCTGGATCACAGACACTCTGATTCCAGGTTCATCAATACAGCAAGCTAAGTATACAGCAGTGCACAGCACCCTTTGCTGAGACAGATTAATGGTTAAGACTATAGAAAAATGTGCTTTCACAAGAAAATTGATGAAACTACAAAAACATTATACTAAACAAAATAACCAACGTTTTGCATGACAGATAATACGTGCTTTCCCTTATATAAAGTTCTCGGCCACTAACTGTTAAATACAAATATCTTGGGGGTATAAATTCTGGAAAAGGCTGGATGTTACAAAGATACCTTTCTGATAGGAAGAAAATCAGATGTGCATGAAATTTATATATTAAAACCTATTATTTTTCAAAAATGTAATAATAATAAAAACCAACAACAATGATATGTTTATCAAAAACAAATGGCTCCTCTTTGTACACTCCGCCTCACCCCACTGCTCAGTAGTGGTGGGCGATTATTGGGAGGAAGGAGACCGAGTGGTAAGGCTGAATAGCTTCTCTACTAAACTTCACTTTTCAGGTCACTTTAAGAAAAATGGAGACATAATATGGTTTTAGTACTGCTTATATGGCTACAAAAATCATAAAGAAGTCAGAGCATGGAAACTGGCTTTAAGTAATTGATAGTGTATTGGCATATAAAGAGTAATTGATAGTATATTGGCACATAAAGTGTAATTGATAGTGTATTGGCATATAAAGGGTAATTGATAGTGTATTGACATATAAAGGTGCCTAATTTTAATGGAGTACATAAAAGCAACCATTTTCCAAGGTACATGAGGCACGTGAAAGAAGTATGAATGATTTTTTTCCAGTAATTATTTCTATTCTAACTGTATCTGTTGAAGGACTTCAAAGAGTGGCTTTTAGATTAGAAAAAAGCTAACACCACCTTAACAGCTAGTTGTCTCTAGTACCAATACAAACTTACTGAGTTTTGTCCAATATAGAATATTATCATCCCTATACATTTATATGTGTTTCCTTTCTCAACCAAGTACTATTTTTTCCAATATTTATAAGTAGCCACAAGCCAGTCTTTGAGATGTCGTATGGTTTGCTTTGAGTCTCAACTGGATGGGATTTAGAATTATCATAAAGACAAACATCTGGCCGTGCCTGGGACATAATTTCTAGTTTGAGTTGATTGACATGAGAAGACTCTAGTCTAAATGTGGGCACTAATGTCCATGAGTTACACATGTAAAAGCAAGGTGACCATCAGCATGCACTGCTCTCTGTTTCCCGATTGCATCTGTCTCCCATATAGGAGCCAGCAGGCCTTCCCCAACTCTACACCACAACAAATCCTTGTTTCATGCAGTTGCTTTGCTCAGGCATTTGGTCAAGGCAAAAACAGAACAAAACAAAACAAAACAAAACAAAACAAAACAAAACAAAAAAGAAAACCCACCACAGTGCAGACATTTTAGTTAATTTGGTTATCGGCTGATTCTAAAAAGCAAAGATGCCTATATTTCGCTCTCTTACAACAAGAGGTCAAAATGAAAGGGGAGAGCATTTGACATACTGTCCCAGAAAAATATCCAATTTCTAATGCTCTATGGTGTCTGATCATAAGCTTATATAAGGAAAATTACCTTTAAAATTCATTTTACACTATACTATTGTTTAAAATTTTTATTTCATTGTTGTATCATGGAGTCCTAGCAATTATATAGCATATAAGGTAGACTATTCAATACATTTAAACAACATAAATATCTTGTGGAAATCAGTCTTTAAACATTGGGACTTTTGTAAATGTTGGGAATGTTCAAATTAAAGTAAAATGAGACATTAACTTTTAATAATTAAAAAATGACTAATTGGATAAGAGGTTTTGAAACTCTAAGTGATCTTAATTTGAGATGATCATATCGCAATTCTGAATTTCAGAAACTACCTCGTATGACTGATAAACGCATACTAATACTGTTTCCTATAAAAGCCTTAGAATATCACACATACATAATTTTATGGGACTAGAAATCCATTTACGGTATTTTTTTCTACTTATAACCAATAAGCAGGGACAGGTAAGGCCATTGCCTTTTGTTATAGGGTCATCATTATTTGCTTGAGAAATATGTAGTTGTTGCATTTATTACAAGATCCATCCTAATAAAAGCAATGTAAATCCTAAAGTTGAAAAACCAAAACACAAAATAAAAACATTGTGCTACCGCTAATGGTTCCTAAGGCACATTCTGATCTGGGTAAGAGCACTTCCAATTACCTGTTATAGCGTTATTTGTCTGAGCTGAACTCACTTGTGTGGGCAACATGAGCAATGTATTTTCTATGAGGCTATTAACTTGGGCACACAGCATATTTTAGGTTGGCTACCTGGGCCTTCTGCAAACTATATATTTGCTCTGCCATTAGTATGAAAATCCCATTACTATCCCTTAATATTTCTTTATCAGCGATGCCTGTAATCAGTTTCTAAGCTTTCATATTACTTTTACTGATGCTAAAGATCTTTCTTCTGAACTCAGAAAGTGACTTACTGATATGAACCCATATTTGCCTACTTGAAAATATTGCCATCCTTTGGTGAGATTCTCAGCAATCATTACTTGAATTATGAGTCGAAGCTATGTACAAGCACTGCACTATCAGTAAGTCATATAAATTGGAGACTCTCGAGAAAGAAAGATAGGAAGAAAGAGCAGAAAAATAGAGAAGAGACCAAAAGAAGAACATGAAAAAGAATATTCAATGTGTAATATCTGAAAAGGTAGCAATACCAATCTATCTGAGTGTTCTTGTACAATAGAACAAGAAGTCTTCTCTTTCTAATGGACCTGAAGACCTAGGAGAGGTATCAATGACTCTCTAGTTGCCGGCCATTTGCATGTGGAACAGCAGCTGCAACTTGACCTGTTTGGTACATGTCTCTGGTTTGTCTGCAGGATGTTGCTTCTTCCTCCATCGATCCTCAACCTCCCAACTTCAATTATCCACATTTTTTCATGTGATAAATTGTAACAATGTTTTCAGTGACGATGGGAAATATTTTGATTAATTGATTTCAGATTGCTCCACATTTGCACATTTGTGTTAGAATACCACTGTGGAATTTATCAGGACCTTTTTTGTTTGTTTTTCCAAGTGGAGCATGTTTGAAGTAATATACAAGAGAATAACATGAATATACAGAATAATCATATACCATACATAATCGTAAATGGTCATATTCTACAATGATTGAATCGTACACTACAAGCATTTCTTAATTTAGAACACATCCTAGAATTGTTTGCTCTATTAGTATATCCTGTATAATTCTAAAATACTGTTGGATGACTAAAAACATAACATTGTACAAACAGAGGCTACTCAGAACAAGCACTGTGAAACACCTCTATGAGTCCACAGAATTATAGCAGGAGTACAGAAGAACAATAGTCCAAAATATTAACTCATTTCTCCTCTGTTTTTCCTTATTTCTTTCTGAATTTATCTAGCTAGTGAGGGAAATATTTATTACTCCCAAAATGTGCTATTTTAGCTAGAAGAAAAAGATAAGGCCTTTGAAATCAAAAGGCTGAGCACTCAGGGGAATCTGGAAAATTAAACAAAGGCAAATATTGAGTAGAATTCTTCCCCTGGGTTGACCCCTAGGTAATGATTTTCTACTAAGTTTAAGAGAGCAAAGAGCAAGGGTGACAGGGTTGTCTTAGATCTCTGTCTTTCTTTTCTGAGGAGATGGCTCTGAGACAGAGAGTCATGGAAACTGAAGAGAGGTCATAAGAGTATACGTGTATTGCAGAGACTGCTTACACTACTAGTAACTAGTTATCCTAGGATGCAATACCAGGCAGATAATTATAACCTGGTTTCCTATACTTAGACATAAAAATATATGCATAAGAAGACTGACAGGATCATTGACCATTATGAAGTCATATAAATAGAAACTTTTAAGTCTATGAATTTTCCTAAATATAGCTTTGCCATATATGAGGAATTCTTACTACCTTAAAATTTAAATGTACATAATAATAATATGAATACTTTATTGAATCCAGTCTTTAGTTCATAGAGGGATTCTTAGTTCTCACATGAGCTAGCTTTAAGGGTTTATGATAAAATTAAATTGTATCATTAAAATGTACACTGTCTTGTGTTTTCCCATGCTGGATTCATCACAGTTATGCTAAATATCAAATGTCCTCCAAACAGGGAAAGTGAAAATTAACTTCCTGTTCCTTCAGGTTTTGATTCCTTTCTCTACGTCTTGGTCACAAAAACAACTCTGCCATCTTAAAATATCTAGTTGCATCAATATTTCAGCTTCTGCTTTACTACATTAATTTTTTGTTTGTTTTATATGATCTTCATAAATAATAATCTGGTATCTCTGTTTTCAAGCCATACTATAAGACACATTTATTCATTTGAAGTTTGAAACAAATTAACATATGTAATCTGTTTGTTGAGAAACTCTACTCTTGATAATCGTATAAGGAAGCCTATACTGATGGTCATAACGTAATATAAAATCATCATCAGAAAGAGACAGTGAGAGTGACTGAGGTAGCATTTCCTGTTACCTGAGGATTATTTCTCTTCTTTTCTTTTACTTCTTAAGTTAAAGATTATGTCTTGTAACAAATAATTTGTGTTCTACACTAGAACAATATTTAATTCCCTGGCATTTAGTCATTTTATTATATTTTATTTCATTTCATTTTATTTTATTAAATGCTGATGTGGACTTGCCAGATCCTGGAATATATAACATGTACTAACTTTGCCTTGTTCATCACAGAATGTCCTCCATTCTGGAAACTGTAAGCAGAGTGAGGTAGGATGTCAGAGCCCGATGCTGCACTGAGTTCTGTGCTTTCATGTCTCCCTCGCTGGTTAGATGGCCTTTGGGAAGTTCTCTCAGCTTAGCATTCCTATTTCTAAATAGTGGCTGTTACTGGATCTGTCTCCCAGAGGGCAGGTATGCTATACAAGAGAATGCACTAATACTTCCTCATGGTGGTCAGCACAGCATAGGCCTGCTGCTTTCTTTTAATTTTGTTTTGTTTTAAATGCATAATCAGTATTTATTTATTCAACCCTTAAATTGAGGTGTTAACCTCTCTAGTTGCTTCTGATGTGCCTTCCTTTAACATTTATCCAAAGGAAGGTAGAGTATAGTTATCCAAATTGGAAGAAAGAAAAGATTATCCTTTTTTGAAGGATTCCCCTAGGTGCTTAGGAAAATGAAATACCACATCTTTCCTTCTTCCAAACCATTCCCGGAGACAATGATCCTCCAGGAAGTTATTCGTGCCCTAGTTACCAAGTGTTCTCCTAAGCCAACGCTTTATGTTCCTCTGTTACCCTACTACCTGTCAGTGCTACATTCCTCATCTTACAGTGGATAGAGATACAAAGAAAAGTCAGTGTGCTTTTGCATGCTCTAACAAACAGAAAGAACCTTGTACTATATTTTCTGTACTTAACTCCTATATGCGACCTAGATATTCACTTCAGACAAAATGTGTATATAGAATGTATAGAAAACGTATCATCTACTTCTTAGTTATGAGTAGCTAGTAAGCAGGAATAGTACCAAGTGAATATTTCTCAGTCTAGAGGACATGACAAGTGTCTTGATGACAGATTTCTTGAGTAAAGCAGATATAGGAAGCCCACTAGTTGGCAAACATGATTTTAAACCAGGCTATCCATTTCCAGATATATATGAAATAAATAAGCTTTCTAATCTGGCACAGAAGTTTCTGATTTCTGACTGTGTGTACCTCAGTTATTTATCAAAATTTTGCTGAAATTACCTGCATGCAGTATAACATGTTTACACTATAACTCTTGTGATATAGGATTCATATGGTCTACTACAAAATCACCTTTGGGCCGCAGAAAACATTGTTAATAGTTTACACACATCTTCTGTCTCTGGTCATTTCAGTAAATCATTTTGATTTTATTTCATAAAGGAATGTGACTAGGCCCAAAACCAAAGTTTGAATCCAACACAGTGGTAGTGGGTGCCAAGATACCTGATTCTGACCAATACATGAGTCCTTCAGACACAAACTAAATAGTGAAACTCTTAATTTACATGACATTATAAATGAAATAGGACTGACATACTCTCATGAAACCCAGCACTAAATCACTAAAGAATACTTCTTTCTCACGAACCATGAGTCTTTCAAAATCAGCCACATATTGAACATAAAGCATGTCTCAACAATTATATGAAAATTAAATATCTTAATTATAAACAAAAAGGCTATAGATCATAAGAACAAACAACACCTGAAAACAGGAAATACACAGAGATAATAAAAATCAGCCCTAAAATTAATGAAAGAGAAATAAAAACAACTATAAAGAATCAGAGAAAGAGTTCATTCTTTGAAAAGATGAACAAATTTGGCAAACCATTAGCAACATCAACCAAAAAATTGATAGAAAATTCAATAAAATCAGAGATGAAAAAGAAATATTAAAAGAAACATTTTTATATTTTATTAAATTTTATACTTTATGTTTTAAAAAGATATTTAGAGAATAATAAATTAATTAAAATATATAATTTACAAAAGTGGGTATCATGAATGAAATAAATGAGTTTCTGATACATATGATCTACCAAAATTAAATCACGATTAAATAAATAATTTATCTTGGTCCATGATATTTAATTAGACAGGTGCAGTAATAACAAATGTATCAAATAAGAAAGGCCCAGAGCTACAAGAATGTAGTGCCAGATTTTATCAATCCTTCAAGAATGACCAACTGCAACACTTTCAAAAATTTTCTCCAAAATCAGTGTTACCATGATGGAAAATTATTGTTTCAGGAAAAAAGAAAAAAAAAGAAATAAAAAAGTGAAAAGAAAGAAAGGAAGAAAGGAAGGAAGGGAGGAAAGGAGAAAGAAAGG
>JADRCD010236209.1:0-11076 GCA_019843815.1 Montemys delectorum
TTGGTGGTTAAGAGCACACACTCCTCTTCTGGAGGACCCATGTTTGATTCCCAGCACCATATTAGATGGCTCACAACCACCAGGATCTCCGGCTAGGGGCATCTGTTGCCTCTGGCATCCTTGGGCACCTGCACCCCTGTGCACAGACACATGCACATAATTAAAGATAAAAATAATAATGTAGCAAAATTTAAAGCATAGAAAACCCCAGCAGAAGGGTAAGACTCTTGGGATACGTGCTACACAACGGTAAAACTAACCTAGCACCATATAAAAGCCCCAGAGGCGACAAGGTGGGACTGGCTTTTATTGTTTATTGTTGTTGTTGTTGTTATTATTATTATTATTAGTTATATGACTTATGATGACCTTGCTCCTGAGGCAGGCTCATTACTGTCCAGCTCAATCCTTTTGAGAAGGAGGGAGGTGCCCTCGCAGACAGGACAGAAAAGCAAGTCCCTGGTGTCTCCATTCAAGCGTGCATCTCTGTCTGGCTCCTGGCTAGAGACTCAGCATTGAAAACAGCATGAGTCTGTGGCTTAATAATTTGTCTTAAAATTTTAATCAATTAATGGCATAGGAGAAAGTAGGGCACTCGCTGAGAGCTTGCCAGGCTCAGTTCTCTGTGTGTTTGTGCATCCCTTCATTGGGTCTCTTTAAAGGTCCACCCCTGGCATTCCCGGCGTTCCTAGCTCCCCAGCAAGGCCACACGGTTGAACCCTACATCCTTTCCCTGGTCAGATTCCTAACTCCTGGGAGATTCTGGACGAAGCCGAGACTCTCTTCCCACTGTGCCTAGATGGGAGCGCCCTGAGCCCTGAAAGCCTGAAGAGAATTCAGAGAAACACAATGTCATCGTTTCTCCAGCAGGGAGGGAGCATATGGCTCTGTTACCTGGGGAGGTGACAGGCTCAGAATAGAAACACACAGGGCCAACAGAGGCCAAATCACTCAGGAGGAGCTCAGCTCAGGAAGGAATGAGGAGCATGGGCAGAATACAGTGGGGCAGGGAGGTCATCTGGCTCCTTACTTGCTGGAGGAGTTCATATCTACCTGCTTACATCATGACTGGGGTCATGCTCCATCTTGTCTGTGTGCCTCAGTTTTCTCATCTGTGCAGTGGGAGGTCACAGCCCTACAGTGAGGTTCAGTGAATGGGGGAACATGCTCATCCAGAAGCCTCCACTGTGAATCTGCAAAGACCAGCACCTCTAGAAGTAAAATCCTATGTGGTATTGCCACACCCAATCATCAGATAGGAAAATTGAGGCTCTGGGAGGCCAAATGGACTCAGCAAACACTACAAGCTAGCCAGGTTCACAAGAGACCCTGGCTCCTAACAGCTTTCTGTAGACCTGAACTTTTCAGATACTCAGGAGCACTTAGCTAGTGGCCAAAAGGCTTTCAGGGAACCCTTAGGCTGGGAGAGAATGTGGGTGAATGGTCAGACAGGAGAGGAAAGAGCTGGGCCTGTCTACGCTGCGGATGAGCAGTCAGGGCAGCCTTCCTGGCAGAGGCGGCTCGAGTGTTCTATGTACCCCCCAGGATCTATGTCACTGGGCACTCACGCTGCCCAGCCCTGAGTGGTGCCCTTGGATGAGCCCTGACGATCGATCTTCCCAATAGTTTTGAGATCGGTGTGACAGATAAGGAAATTGAGCCTGAGCGAAGTCACATGTTTTCCTAAGAGGTACAAATCAGGACTAGGACTGAGCTGGGAATCACATGTTAATCCAACAGCCTGTTTTAACCCGTGTGCTTTTATCCTCCCCACCGCACTGCTGGGGTCATGGGCGATGGTTAGAGGCTTTCCACGGGGACAGGAAAGAGAGAGATACTTCAAGTAGAGATAGAGTAGCTGGGTATCTCCACCCTGCCACAAGGCTAACCTTGCAGGACACACAGAAGGTTTAAATGCTGACACACGTAGTTAGTGTAGATACCAGAACATGCTATAGGCTGATCGGGGCACACAGTAGGTCCAGAGTCCAGGTCACATAGTGGACCCGAATGCCGAGGCACTCAGTTGGTCCAAATATCAGAGTACACAGTAGGCTGATATGCTAAGGCACACAGTTGGTCTAGATGTAGTTCACACAGTAGGTCTAGATGCAGGTCACATAGTAGGTCTAAGTCTGTGTGCACATATGGCCCTCGGGTCCCGCATTCTGCAAAAGCTGCAGTGTCCAGCCCTTAGCTTCACCTGGATGAGGCTCAGGCCCGTAGGCAAAGGTGACTCTGCTCCACCTGTTCCCAGCTTTTCAAAAACACAATTACTCGCCCTTCAGAGACGCCGTCAGTGTTGGTAAACTCCAGCCGCTAAACCGCATTGCCCCTATCTGCGCACAAACGCTGCAGTTATTAATAGTTTATCGATCTGATCTCAGGCCATTGCTGAGGAGAGCGGCCTCCTCCCCACCCCTGCGGCCCCCTGCTGCCTGCGAAGGCCTTCTACCCAGCCTGCAGATCAATGTCAGTCACTGCTGGGGGCGGGGCGGGCTCTGGGCCACTTAATCCACTTTCCGAGGACAACAGTGGAAGCAAGATCTCAGGGTTCGATGAAGGAGACGAGGCGGTTAGGTCTGGATCAAAGCGGTGACCTGGCAGCTTTGGATCGGCGATGAGAGCCAGACAGAGCACGGGATGAGGCTGCGCGTCCGTCCAGATTCAGATGGTAGCCGAGATAGGAGAAAGGGAGCGTGGGGTGCTCGGGACGCTCTTATCTTGGCCTCTTTCCCATGATGTAAGATTATCCAAAGTAAAAATGTTATCTTACAAAGCAGCAACAAGGTGTCTGCAGGAAGAAAGAGCCAGAACAGAGTAAGGGAGAGGGCGGGGGTGAGGGGGCCGAGGACGCCCTATGGGCAGTCTTTTTTTTTTTTTTTTTTTTCTCCCAAAAGCTGAGGCAGCTTTCGAAGGGGTTTAGGCTGGTGAGGACCTTGTTTGGATTCTTCATGGAAGGGATACTGAAAGGTACAGAAACCCCATTTAAATCCTGAGCTTGGCTTCAGGTGAGAATGGAAGATTGAGAATACAGTGTAGGACCTGTGAAGAGATGGACACCCACGACCAGGCCATTCACCGCCTGGGACCGTGGAACAAGAGCTATCAAGCATGCTCGGGGGGTGAGTGATGTGGGTTAATGGCACAGCCGGGCCAGGCATGAAACCTGAAACCCAGCAAGGGGCACCGAGCCGAGCGGTAGGAACAGGCCCAGATGGCAAGCTGTCTTTTCTTAAAAGCACCAAGCCGACGTCCACCGAGCTGTCTTCCACACCACCTGTGAGATGTCGCCCACACAACATATTGCTTGATGACACGTTCCTTGAGCGTGTCATCAAGCAGAATGATTCCTAAACACGTCCCCCGAGCTGGGATCACATAAACACATCTGCATAGACGTGCCCATGGGGTGGTCACCTGCGCACCTCCACCTATGCGTCAGCTGTGCTCCTTACTGTCTGGTGACATCACCCAGGAGCCTCTGACTACACCCATCCGTGGAGCCTGTTCCTTTACACGCCCCCTGCACCTGTCTCCCTCGAAAGTCACTTAAGCAGGTCGACTGCATAATAGACACCTGTGAAGATAGTCGAAACATGTCACTTAAGGTGGCTGTCACTCAGGTGCCTTGCGCAGCAAGCACATTGCTGCTTTCAATCTAGCTGGGTTGCAAAGAAGCGCATTCCCAGGGGAGACAGATTCCCTGCTGTTTCCACTGTCAAGGCGCTTTCTGCTGGGTGGAGGAGGGGGGTGGCATCTGCCCCCCACAAAAAGGGCGCTCTCCACACTTCATTCCTTCCTGACAGTGAGGAGACCAGATGGCAACCTCTGTGTAGTCTATGGAAATGAGGGCGTTGTTTATGCTAATGAGAGCTGGGTGCTGTGCTTGGGAGGGCCTGCTAGGGAACTGGCTCCGCTCTAAGTGACAACCGCTTAGGAAGCGGCTGGGAGCCCAGGTGGGGGGAGTGGCGAGTGGCACGTGGCAAGGGTGGGGGTGCAGAGAAGTGACTTAGAGGCAAAAAAAGCTGAGACAGGCTGGAACCTGAGGTTAAACTGCTCATCACATACACATGAAAAAGAGGCTTCATTGCAGGGAGGAGAGAGAATGACTTGCATGGAAGGGACCTCCCAGCTCAGGGGCCACCTAGGAAGAGCCTAGAGCTGACACTGGCCTCTCCATCCCCCATGAGCAGGACCATGAACAAATATGGGTGTCTCCCCTGGTTTCTTGTCCACTTTGGAAATGTGGTGATCAATACCATAACACAGGGTCCTTGGAAACAGGCCAATATAGCCTGGGACTTGATGAAATTTGAATTTGCCCAGCTTAGTGCCAAGCTGAGGCTCCTGCTGGTGAAAGTGCCTGGATACCTCTTAGCAAGAATTCTCTGCTCTTAGGGTATCACAGGATGAGGGCCACCCATGGCCTCTGGACAGGTGCACGCAACACTCTGGTGTGCTTATTGGAGTCCATCTTCGTTGCAGTGGCCCAGGATGCATTGTCGTCTCCATTTTTTTAAATGAGAAAGTGGGTGTTCAAAGGTCATGGGTTCCAAACCAGGGATGGGGGAGCATAATTTGAGCTCAGTTCTCAGGGCTCTTTGCAGCCTCGATGGCAGAAAGGGCTGTCACACTTGTGACTGTACCCTCTGGGAGAAATAATGGCATACCAACTCATCCTAGCATGACCTGACCCTGTAGGCCCTGTGGAAAGATCTAGATCAGGATTTATCAGACTACGTTCTGTTTACCCATTGCTTGTGAACTGAGCATGTTTTAATAATTTTAAATGGTTGGAGGAGAAGAAAGAAAGGCATGAGTGTATTCTGTGCCATGAACGTTCTGAGAAGCACAAAGCTTGACAGTTACAAATAAAGTTTTATTGGAACCCCAGCTCACTGAGGCAGACCCATGTTAAGTGTGTGTGTCCCAGGAGGAAACAGAGAGGCACCTTAAATGAGATAATCTTTAAGACTTTTTGGATTAGTTTTTAAATTGTGTATGTGTGAGTGTTTTGCCTGCGTATGTACACCATGTGTGCAGAGCCAGTAGTGGCCAGAAAATGGTGTCCGGTGCCCTAGAACTAAAGTTACAGACAGCTATGAGCCATGTGGATGCCAGGAATCAAGCTTGAGTCCTCCACCAGAGCGACGAGTGCTCCTAGCCACTGATCCATCTCTCCCGATCCCTGAGATTGTCTGTCTGTCTGTCTGTTTGAATTTGTCTGTGTGTATCTGTGTCTGGGGTGGGTGTGCACATGAGAGCAGGTGCTCACAGAGGACAGAGGTATCAGATCCCCGCCTTGAAGCTGGAGTGACGGGCTGTTTGGAATCACTCAGTGTAGATCCTCTGTTAAAGTTCAGAACTATCTCTCCAGCCCCAAGACCAGCCTCAAAGGGGAACAAAGCCTGAGATGTTTGCTCTTGAATCTTTCCAGTAAAAACGAAAGAGAGAATCTTGAGGGGGACCCCATACCCCAGGTCTGGGGACTTTAGAGGCAGAGCCACCACCTCCTAGCCTAGCCTCTGCTGAGCATGGGTGTGTAGATCAGCTTCCCTGTGTCCCTGTGTCCACTAGGATAGCAAGTCCTTGAGGGACAGGAATGTAATTGTGTTTCTGGGCAGAAAGTGGTCCCCTTGGCACTATGGGAGGCAGGACTCTATGATCTCACGGTGGTGTTTTAGCTGTACAGGGTGTGGCAGTTATGACCATCTCGCATCTCCGTTTCCCTGTTTATAGACGATAACGACCAATCCTTGCCTTGTGGCTGTGGTAAACTGCATAGAAATACTCTCCTCCCACCACAGGTATATATATTTAAATGCTTGGTCTCCAGTTGGTGAAACTGTTGGGGAAGGATTAGGAGGTATGGCCTGGTTGGAGGAGGTATGTCAGTAGGGTTGATCTTTGAGGTTTCAAAAAGCCCACTCCAGGCCCAGTCTCACTCTCTTTCCCTGCCTCCTGTCTTCAGGTCAGGGTGTAAGTAGCTCTCAGCTTCTGCTCCAGCTTCATGATAGTCATGGACTAACTCTCTGAAACTGTAAGCAAGCTCCCAATTGGATGCTCTCTTCTATAAGGTGCCTTGGTCATGGTGTCTCTTCTCAGCAATAGAACAGTGGGTAAGACAACGGTGGCCTCACGCTGGTGGCAGCTAAACCCAGCCGCTCTAAACCTGCATCACCCACATGAGCAGCCCGGCAGTTAAGATGCTGTTCCTGGGCACAGATTTGGCTCACACACTGTCCACACTCCCTCCCGAGCCGCAGCAGCAGCACCGGGCACGGAGCCTGTATACAGTGGGTGATGCGCAAATGCGGTCCTTCCTCCCAGTCTAGATCACAGGTGTGCAATGTCTTTGCCGAGTGGATGAGTGAAGCCTGGATAGGTTTGTACAGGGGTTGGCCCCCTGAAACACTGCCTACTCATCCTCGAGATACCAGCCTCACCCCTTCATCTGCTTCTCCGCAGGCTGCCCGAGGTCCGGATCTCAGACAATGGTCCCTATGAGTGCCACGTGGGTATCTACGACCGAGCCACGAGGGAGAAGGTGGTCCTTGCCTCGGGCAACATCTTCCTCAATGTTATGGGTGAGTCACTATCCCAGGAAGGAGGGATGTGAGTGTGTTCATGCTCGAGCAGCAGCCTGCCCTGAGACATCTTGTAAAATCCCTGTGGTGTGTATATATGTACAGAACCATCTACTGCCCTTGCCTGGGAGAAGGAAAAGGCCAGACCGTGGCAAACTGTGATTGTGGAACCTGGCCCCAATGGCCTCTTGTTAGGGGACTCATTGTCTTCCCTGTCCCATGCTGTAGGGACCCAGAATGTGCTTCATCCCCGACTCTCATGGGCTAGGTATGTTACGGGCTGCTTGCTGATTGGACTAGAGGAGTCACGGAGGGAAGAAATGACTGGTGTCCAGGGGCAGCACACTACCACAACCCTGAACTTTTTCACAGAAGGTTGGCGAGGCGCATCAGTCTCTAGGGCCACCCAGGATTGGTCCTGTGGCATGGAGACTCTGAGCTTGTGGCTCCTGCAGCTGCTTTCCCCAGGTGGAGGCCAAGGCTGGATCAGGACAAGCCCCAAGGAGCAAGAGCTATGAGAGTCCTCTCCAGGGCCTGACTGCCGCAGAACTCCAGGGAGGGGACCCAGCACCTCAGCTATGCCACACTCCAGAGACTCTCTCCATTTTCCTCCTGGGGGCTTTTCTGGGAAGTCTGGGAAGTTAGAGAACATTCTGCGCTGAGTGTGGGGGCTTTCTGGGGTCTCACTCTGGCTCTGCACCTCTATTTATGCATCTGTGACATGGAATGGCAATACTAGTATCTGTCCAGTTGATGAGGCATTGGCTGAATGGACTGTCACCCGGCCTCAGTTTCCCCATTGGAGATGCAAAGGCCTTTCTCTGAGTAGGCCCAGGCAGCTCTACCAGCATTGTGCTCTTGTGACATTCTGTTGCCAGTCCTCTGGAGGAACTCTTGGGTTTGGCCTTGACCCAGCCTCTGCATCTCTGTTTTTCCTATCAAATAATATTTGTCAGGGCAACAAAGCCTGTTGTCCTCTGGCAATCGATGAGAGCACAAAGGCCCTGCAGAGAGTCCTCGATCTGGGCAAATTGAAAACCTCCAAAGGCTACAGATCTTGGGAGAAACATTGATTTCACCACGGTAGCTTGGGGAGGAGGAGATGGCATTGCTGGGCAGACTGGCTGGCTCCTCTGATAGAGCACGCCTAGTGTTCAGCCCCGCAATGGCCACCCCAGGGAAGAAAGGCAGCTCCACCTACACCGTCCAGGGTCTCCCAATCTAAGGAGAGGTCCAGGACCCATTAATTACTCGTCAGATGTTTGTGAAGCATCCAGGGCACCTTCTCTGGGTCCAAACTTCGAACGGAATGAAGTTTCTGTCCTTGGTGAGTTTGCCATATAGGGTGTGAGCCGGGAGAGCCAGGCATAAGACACATGTGCAGATGAAGCAGATGAAGCAGTAAGATGTCAGGTGACTGTGACAGATGGAGTAGAGTGATGGGTTAAGAGGATCTGCAAAGGGAGGCCATGCTAACTAGAAGGGCCGGAGGCAGAGGAGGCCAAGTCCTACTGGGGCCACTGGGCGCTTAGCTCGGTCCACACATCGTGGTGCTCTTTCCTTACAGCTAACCAGGAAGGAAAGACTGTCCCGCACCCTGTTTATTTTTGTTCATTTTGAATTTGAGACAGGATCTCATGTAGCTCAGGCTAGCCTCAAACTTGCTACCTAGCCAATGGTGACCTTAAACTTCCAATCCTCCTGCCTCCGCCTCCCCAGTGCTGGGATTATAGGTGTGTGCTGCCATGCTCAGTTTATGAGGTACTGGGAATTGAACCCAGGACTTCATGCATGCAAGGCAAGTACCCTACCCGACTAGCCACACACCTGGCCTTACCAGGCGCATTTTGTAGAAGCCTCTCTGTTTGACCAGTGTGTATGACTCTTCGGAGCTTTGAGTCGTCTGAGGAATGAAGGTTCTGGAAGCCTGGGGTGCTTCTGGGAGTGGCGTGGACAGTGAGGGCACTCTGCCTACTTGACTTCCCAGCCTCCTCTTTCCACCCGCCGTTGACTCTGACGTCCAACTGTCTTGCCGTGGAAAAGGAACCAAAACCTCCTGCAGCCTTGAGGAAGGCAGCAACCGCCCACGTGCCGTGCCAGCTGTGGAAGTCTCCCCTCCAAGGACGTTTCGTGCCACCCACCCACCGTGACACTATGACAGCATCCTGTCCTTTCTCTGTGGTCTGCACCCAGTGACTCAGCAACTGTCAATCAAAACCTGGGAGGGTATAATGATGTCTTGGCACCTGTGTGTGTGTTGTGTGTCTTTGGCCTTGTGTGTATATAGAGGCCAGAAGGAGGTATGCGGGGGGGAGGCCTCTGTCACTCTCCGCCCAGTGGCAGAGTCTTTTTGTGAACTGGAAGCTTGAGTTTTTCAGCTAGACTGGCATCCAGCAAGCGCCAACAGGCCCCTCTCTTCTGAGAACAGATCTAGCTTATAGCGGGTACTGGGATTTGAACTCCAGGTCTCCTGTTTGCACGGCAGGTCCCCTTAACCACTGAGCCATCTATCCAGTTCAGTGAGGTTTTAGTTTTAGTTATCCATCTTCTTGTGTGTGAGTATGTGAGCGTGTGTGTGTGTGTGTGTGTGTGTGTGTGTATGCGCGCACACACTCACTTGCATGTGAGCACACACGTTTGCATATGTGAAGAGTGTGTGTACGTGGGCTCCTGCATATGGATACCAAGCTTGTTATCGAGAGTCATCCTCAATTGCACTTCCATGGAGGCAAGGCCTCTCAATTGAACCCAGAGCTTGCTGATTAGACTATAGATATCGACCTATCTGTCCATCTTATGCTGGGAAATTCCAGGAGGGCCACCACATCTACCCACCACTTACATTGACTTGGCGTTGGGGGAGGCAGGATTTGAACTTTAGTTGTCACACTTGCACCACAAGCTCTTTAACTCCTGAACCATCTCCCAGCCCTGAGAGGTTTTCTAAATTATGCTTGCCCCTAACTCCGTGACTTTCTTCAAATACATCTGGGTCAGAGCTGATTTCCAAAACCACAGGCCCTCATGATGTACACTTATCCATGTCACCACCCAGATCCTTTCTCAGCATCTCAGAGACCCTCCAAGTGAGCAGAGGCTGTTCAATGCCTGGGTCCCCTTTGTGTCATGAGTGTGTGCCAGCTAGCAGCAAGGCAGGATGGGACCCCAGATCTGGGAGCGCAGAGAGCCTCTGGCATAGTGGGGTCCATAGCATACAGGGCCCAGGCCACCTTCATCAAAGCCACTGCATACCATCCATCCCTCACAGCTGCTCCCAGAGACCTCTGGGTAGAGATGAAGCTGAGAGAGTGGCTGTAATTTCACATCTCTCACATCCCACCATGTGGTAGGAAAGACATTTTGAGGGGCCTGTGAGCGACACTCAGGGTGTGGGCTGCATGCGGCCATTAAAATGTTTCTATCCAAGCTGCAGACAAATCGGGAGCCAGTTTGAGAGCTGTGTGCTGGGCTCTGGGAATATGTTGCTCACAGTCACAGGACGATGGTGGAGCTGCTTCCTAGAGGTGCAGGTCATGGGGATGAGCGTGTTAAGGGGTTTGCGTTACAAGCCATTAAACATAATGAGGCCTGGGCTCCTCACCCCTTCCAGAGCTGAAGTTTTTCTCCTGAGTGGCCAGGGGCAGCACCTCAACCACAGGTCATGGCATCTGGCCTGTGCTGGTCCCAGCTCAGCGCACACACGAAGGCTGACCACGTGTCCCTACAAGGGCTCTTACAGGCAGTTGTCCTTGTTTTACAGAGCAAGGAACAGAGGCCCTGAGCATTAAGAGACCTGCCATGTGAGAGACAGAATCTGGGGCTAGGAAGTCCTACATGGCTTATCTTATCTACAACTAGCAGCCCTGACTCCCTCCAGACTCTCAAGAGAACACCTCTACGTTTGACATTGGTTGTTTATAACCCAAATCCCCACCGTCCTGAGGTGTAGGCCAGAGGCCTCACTCAGAGCCCAGGCTGGACCATCTGGCACTGAACTCTCCTGTAGTTAGATAGGGCTGTGGTACCCGGGCAAGGATGAAGGCTTCTGTGGAAGGGAGAGGAAACACCCACATTGCCTTTGTTCCATCCTCCTCTCTAAACTCTGCCCAGAACATCCCTCCCCCTCAGCTCTCCTAGCAGAGCGTCGAACTTGTCACTTTGCAGATGAGATGACAAACTCCATTTAAGTTCGCGTCTACTCTGACGCAGGTGGAACATACCATTCAATGTCTTTTCCAGTAATAAAATAAAACAAAAATGAATAGTTAATAATACATAATGTCTTTTTTTTTTAAAGACAGGGTCTCATGTAGCCCAGGTTTGCCTCAAACTCATTGTGTGATCAGCCATGACCTGAACTTTTTCTTTTAAAAATTCATCTATTTTTACTTTAAGTGTATGAATGTTTTGTGTGCGGGTGTGTCTGTGCATCCTGTGTGCAGTGTCTTCAGAAGCCAGAAGAGGGCAGCAGATTCCCTAGAACTGG
>JADRCD010236210.1:0-28774 GCA_019843815.1 Montemys delectorum
GCCACAGGGAAAGTATTGGCATGAAATCAACACCAAACTAACTCCACGTAAAAAGTACACATATGTACAGTGCGGGTCAATTTCTATCATATCAGCATGTATTATGTATGAAATGTTCACTTAAATGAGAACCCTGGGGTGAGCATTCAGCAATGCTTTTCACTAGGCATCTTCCCACTGGGCACAACTGTTTATCTGTGCTCTCTGATTTATTTATTTATTTATTTATTTATTTATTTATTTATTTGGTTTTTCGAGACAGGGTTTCTCTGTATAGCCCTGGCTGTCCTGGAACTCACTCTGTAGACTAGGCTGGCCTCGAACTCAGAAATCCACCTGCCTCTGCCTCCCAAGCGCTGGGATTAAAGGCGTGAGCCACCACTGCCCGGCGCTCTCTGATTTTTATATATATTGCTTTTGTATACCAAAAGGAGACCACTAGAAAAATTATCAAAAATGGTTGTGATCTTTCACAAGTTTTGTCAGCATTCAGAGTTCTGGCTATTCTAAATAGGATCCTTTTAACCCCAACTGGGACTTTTCTGTCTCTTGGCAGATAAGTGTTCCATGAGGAAGGTCAGAGAAAATGTCTACCTTCCCTCTTCTATGTGCAGGGCCCTGGAAACAAGAGCTGGCTTCTGGATTATGAGACTGCAATTCTGAAAGGAAAAAAAGGATCAACACACCCCACCATCTATTTATTTAATATTAAAAATAATATTTCACTGAGTTTGGCTGGCGTCAGACTGAGCGGTTACTCATACAGGAATTCAAACAAAAGCAGCCTTGGCCCCAGGCCAGTGGGCTGGTGCTGGGTGGTCCGAGTCCGTCCTAGCTCCGAATAAGTAGCTTCTAAGCTGCTTGCAGACCTGCTTCGGTTTGGGAAGATGATGTATTCATTTATTTATTAGAAATGTTTTAACAGGAAATGCTAATCGTTTGCATTTAGCAAGAATTGCCAGGGAGACAGCTGGAGGAACCCAGCAAACATTGCTGGGTGGAAGATTGCTGTTCTTGGCCCTGGAGTCTAATCAGTGTCTGTTGTAAGAATGTTCTAGAACTTAGCACACCAACTTAGCGCAAAAGATCCTGGCTGTCTCACTTTAGAACAAAAGCAAGGAGCGGGATCCATTCCCTAGCCGGCCTGCCTCCTCTCCCTGTTTCCGTGTCTTTCTCAGGGACCTAAGGTGGTTAGTGAGTGAGTATAGATGCTGGTTCTGCTAGGCATGAATGAATCAGGTTCAAACCTCCAGGTAGGATAACGTGAGCCGCGGTATGAGCAACAGCACATGCATAACTTGAAGCAGTTTTTGCAGAGGCAAAAACCTGTAGACTGGAGTTGTTCATGGGCTCAGAGCTTACATGTGCACGTCTTTGATGTGTAAAAGAGTCAACAGCAAGTGTCTCCAGGATCTCAGGCAAGTCCCCCAACTGCAGAGTGTACTCCAGTATGGGGTCATACTTGGGGTGGCTTTGTCACGCCAGAGGGAAGATAAAGAAGGGAGAGTAAATATGACACAGATATATGCATACAGGAGGAGCGGGAGCAGGTCTGTGCTTTAAGAATCCTCTTCCGATGAATTACTTTGGAAGAATGTAGGATTTTCCTCATGGGGGAAGGGCGTGGGGCATGGGGTCTAATGTCTAACTCGGTCTGGCACGACAAATTTGCTGTTCCTGTGTTTCCAGATAACAATGGAGGTAAAGCCGGTCCCTGGAAACCAGTCAAGATATTCCCAGAGATAAACCCTGGGGCAGCAAGAACGCTGTCAATGAAAAGTGGCTTGACCTTTCGCCTCTTGAGTCACAGAATTCCCACAAATGCTGTGTCCCCACCAACTCTAGCAGAAGTCACTGCCACAGTTCAGACTTCGAAGCCACTTTGTAAACAGAGAGGAGCTGTGCTGCAAGTCAGAGCGCTGGTACCCGGAGCACCTCGAAACACAGGGTGTGCTTTCTTCCCGAGGCTAGCCTTCTTTCCAAGCTCAAACAGTCATAGAACCCTTAAACAGTTTGCCTCTGCAAGTGCAGCCATCTAAGTGCCTTTAAATGGATCTGAATGCAGCATTCCACAACCTGAACCAAGAGCCCTTGGGAAGACTGTGCTGAAGCAGTGACTCTCAAGGCAAGGGGGATCGGGACAGGGCAAAGGGTGAGACAAAAAGAAAGAGATGCTATGCTTTCAGTGTGGTTTGTCTACCCCAAGACTCACAATGGAATTTGATCTCAATTGTGGGGCACTTGGAGAAGGGGATGCCTTCAGTCAGATGAAGTCTTTGGGAGATGGTGGGGGTAAGATAAGGTCATCAGGGGTGGAGTCCCTTGATTTAATACCGTGGCTGTATAAGAACAGGAAGAGACCAGAATACACGCACGCATATGCTGTCTGTCCCTTGCCGTGTGAGACTCTGCGTCACCAGGTTGCCATCAACAAGTCTATCACCAGATGCAGCCTGTGACCTTTGACCAGAACCATGAGCCAAAAGAAACTTCTATTAGTTATTATGTATCTTCCCTAGTCTGGTGATGTTGTGTTAAGAGCAACAGAAAACATAAAACCAGTGGGTTTATACTTTTGACAGCACTTAAGAGTTAAATAAAAGTTGGGGATTCACTGAATGTCTTATTTAAGGTACAAAATTGATTAATCTCTTTGAGCCTTGGGTTCTTCAACAAAATGAGAGTGTTTTGAAGTCTCTGTTTCCCCTGAGACAACTGTCTTATTATACGTTCACCACACCTCAAAAACAAACATACAAACCATTGACCACCATGCTTATCTCGAGGACAATGGTTCCCAGCCCTTGCTACCCATGTAATCACTTGGAGAGCTAACCAATAGCAATATCAGTGTACAAAACCACCCTCAGAGGTGATGGAGTTGGCCTGGATTGATTCAGACACCGGAATTCCTCTTCTGTGGTCTTTGAAAGCATGCCCTTCTTTTCTCTGAACTAGCCCGTCTTCTCTCTGATGGTTTCTACCCCAGAATCCCTTCATATAGTCCATTACTTGAAAATGTAGTTCAAAGCCTAACTCAGCTTCCCCCTTATCGAGAACGCCTTTTCTGATAATGCATTCAGGCATTCTACATCCCTTCCTCCCTTGCACAGGAAGTTCTCCATAGCAACATTGAGAATGATGCTGATGAGCCCAATACCCAGCATGTCTAGCAGGCTCACTGTGGAGCGTGCTACTCACATCCTGCTGTGTTGTTCTCACTGCAACACTGCTGGATAGTGTGGGAATGCAAAAAGACTATGAACTGACTTCCCTGAGGTTACACAGCTGCAACTGCCAAATCCAGGCCCAGAGAGAAAAGTTACACTTTAGTAACTCATCTGTTACTTCTTTGCCTTTTGTACTCCCCCAACCCCACTAACACTCTCCACTGCTTGTGCTTGCTGTCTTCAGATTTACATATAGTCACTTGTTGCCACTGCTATCCAAGCAGAAGGCATTAGCTCACGCGCATGATGGAGATTTTGTCGTAGAGAGATCCACTTTATGTTGAAGTCTTCAGGGACACTTAATCTAAGAGCAGGGAGCACATGTTTGTAAATCTTACCTTTGAGTTTCGTCTTCTTCCTCATAATGTCACTGACGTGTCATCTCTAAAGGAAACCACAGAATGGGCCATACTTGAGTGAGGCCAAGATTTAATGCCGCTGCTCCAGCTCAAGTGGCCATGCCTAGAACTACGGCTGTGTTTAGCCGTCACCGTGAAGTACACACACAGTGATTTAATGCAGCCCTGGTTTAGACTCAGCTGCTGCCCTGTTCTACCACTTTAGCGTGAGCAATGGCATTGCCACCAAAGCACAGGGCAAGTCACTTGGTCAAGAATAATTTTCAGGTGAACAAACCCATTTTCTTATTGGATGAATACATAGATTATATTTCCATTCTATAAAAATATACAAATGACTTTCAGAATAGAAGTGTGCCTTCATGCTTAATTACAGGCTTTTACCTCTGGCCAACATGAAACAACCAGTGAGGGCTGGCTCCCCTCCTACCTAAAGCAGAGAAGTTAACAAAATACATTAAATGACAATTTGAAAAACACCAGATACCGGGTGGACCATTATCCCCGAGGAGAATGACGTGTACAATTCCCTACTCACAGCCTTGAGAGGGTTCCCAAGCCACAATGCAAAGAAAGAGACCCAGGTAGAACTGGGCAAGCTCTTGGAGTGGAGAACACCCAGCTCAGAGTGTGGGGAGACCACAGTTATTAATCTTCATAGAATGATACAGGAAGGAGAGCCCTGACAGAGAGCAGACATTCCTGAAGTTTGTAGAAAGATTCCACTCAACTGTTGAGCTCTATGCTGATCAGCCATACATGGAAGGAAACTGAGGCAAGATAGAACCCCAGGAATGGTTAGAAGTGAGTGATACTCGCCCAGGCTAGGAATGTGTCTGTTCCCACCAGACTTGGAAACCTCAAGGTTCAATGAAGGTTACACAGCAGGGTTATATATCCCAAAACAAAGGTTAATTACTTCTAAGCTGAGCATGGTTCTAGTCTTGCCTAACAAACGATTTTTTTTAATTTGATTGTTTGGTTAGTTGGCTGGTTAGTGTTTTGTTTTGTTTGATTTGATTTGGGGGTTTTCGAAATAGGGTTTTTCTGTGTAGCCCTGACTATCCTGGAATAGTCCTCAAACTCACAGAGACCTACCTGCATATGTCTCCCAAGTTCTGGGCTTAAAGGTTTGTGCTACCACTGCCCCATATGCCTAACAAGTCCTAGAAATAATGTTTCCACATGATTTAACTAACTCATTTGGAACAAAAATCCAGGGTATTTTATAATAGAGAATTCCTAGCACCAAACAAAATACCACCCAAGTACTTGGAACCGAGTGACAGGTCACCAGACATGGATGCAGCAGAAAAGTAAATGCCCAGGTCCACACCCAGAGACCACTCGAGTTGCTGAAAGTGAACATGGGGCAGAGACAGATGTTGGGTTTGTAAAGAAAAGCTCAAAACAGCTGTTATCTCTGTTACATAGTTCAGACTGTGAGCAGGCACAGGAAGTCTCTTTTAAAAAATATAACAGTTATTTTGTTGCTAGTTGTATGGTTTGAAAGAATATCTTTGAGTTGGGGGTGGTGATGCACACCTGTCACAGACCTCAAGTGATAAAAGAACCACAGGTGTGACCAACCTAGTCTCTAGAGTAAGTTCTAGGCTAGCCTGGGCAATCTCACAACTCTCTAACTGAAACTCCATAGTCCTGAGGCAAGTCTCTGCCTCCCGCAGTCTCCAGTCTCTAAGAGCCACCTTCTGCCTCTGTGAATTGACTACTCTAGATATTCACGTTCACACAAGGTGTCCTCAAGGTCTATCCTTGTTTGCATCGTTTGGCAGAACGGAGTAGTATTCCAATGGGTGTGTGTGTCGCCTTTCCCTGAGCATTCACCGCTCAGTGGACATGAGTCGCTTCCACCTCTTGGCTCTTGCAACTAGTGCTGGTATGAGGACGGGTGTGCAAATCTCTCTTTCAGATCCTCCTTTTTCTGGTTTGTTTGTTTGTTTGTTTGTTTGTTTTGAGACCAGGTTTCACTGTGTAGCCCTGACTTAGAACTCACAGACCAGGCTGGCCACAAGCTCAAAGAGAGACATCTGCCTCTGCTAGGATTACACTAGGAGTCACTGTGCTCTCCCAACATCCTTTTTTTAGTCTTATTGTTGTTTATTTTTTAATTCTAACATCTTTGTTTTTAATTGTGTGTGTGTGTGTGTGTGTGTGTGTGTGTATGTGTGTGTGTGTGTATGCGCGCGCATGTGTGGAGCGGGGAAGGTATGCACGTGTGAAAGCCCGTGTGAAGGAGGTGCCCTTGCAGGCCAAAGAGGAAGCCTAACAACCTGAAGCTGGAGTTACAGGCAGTTGTAAACTGCCCAACATGGGTACTGGGAATTGAACTCAGGTCCTCTGCAAAAGCAACACTCTTAACCAATGAGTTGTCTCTCTAGACCCCATGTTAGTTCCTTTAGATGCACATGAATGGAAAAGTATCAATTAAGAATTGCATACCTCCTGAAAATACCTTTCTAAAGCAAAAGGTTGAAGAACTCATCTGGTGCAATGAAAACACATGGAACAGAGTCCTGCAAAGGAAGGACAATTGCCAACTAAAACACCGGTCTTCAGGACAGAATAAAGAGAGATGGAAATGCTAACGATATGTGTTTTGTTTTTCACCTCTCCCTGAAAGCTAATTGAGTAAACAATATAATAATGTGATGTGGTGATTATAACATAAAGTAAAATGCATAAACAGCACTGCTGGCCTTCGCCAGTGCTGCACCACTCATAGGACTATATAGGAGCCTTAGAAAATCCACATCCATGTCTCCCATCCAACCTGTGTTCTTGATACACATCCTACTCGTACATATTATAAATTGTTCTTCCTTTGTCTAGCTAGCTCCCAGAGAGATTTAAAAACAAAATAAAACAGGCATTTACTCACATAAAATAAGTGGAAAGAAAATCAGGGTATGGAAAAGTTAAGCCTGTCAGGCAACCAGGACCAACCACATGGCAGAACATGCCACATGGGAGCAGAATCCAATGCTTGTCCTGTAGGCATGGGCTATTCACCTCGTTCATCTTCCCATACCACTGGTTCTAAATCAATTTAAAGGGGTGTTCTCTGACTACAATGGAATTAAAATGAAAACAAATTAACAAAACAATCATTGGAAAAAATCCTCAAGCATTGGAAAATTAAATGATGACTTTTTTTATTAGCCTATTTTATAATAGAAAGGAAAAAAGGGAAGAGAAGGAAAATCACTGTAGAGAGACCAGAGAACAGTCACAATGTCAAATAGCTTCTCTTTATGGGCTTCAGCCACAAACAGACCTTAGCTAATTGAAGCTGAAGATTTTAAACTGAGCCACATATAACCATTATAACAACAGAAATATTTCTATAATTTATACTTCAGATATAACAGGGAATTGGTCTATGTCACATATTGAATGAGATTGACCATGTCACAAGTAAAATGCAAGTGAAGTAACATTTTTAAATTTTACTATTTTCTGGTATTATTTCTATCTTCTTCTATGAATAAAACACTTGAATAATAACAAAATAAACATTGAAATTATATTTAAACTCTGTAATCATAAATGTATAAATGAATATATTTTAAAATATAAAGATGAACAGGGCAGTGGTAGTACATACCTTTAATCCCAGCACTTGGGAGGCAGAGGTAGGAAGATTTCTGATTTGAGGCCAGCCTGGTCTACAGAGTGAGTTCCAGGACAGCCAGGGCTGTACAGAGAAACCCTGTCTTGAAAAAAAAAATCAAAGGGTAAACTTAACTAGGAGAAAATGGAAATTCACATTAGTGTTTGTGGGATATTGCTGAAGCAGTGCTCACAATAACCCAGAGCACAAAGTATCTACCAGAAAAGAAGGAAAGGGTGGGCCACGTGACTCAGCAGGGAGAGGCACTGGCTGCGGGATGCCTGGGATGCAGGCAAAGGATTCCAGAAGAGAAGAATTGACTCTACAGACTTGTCCTCTGACTTCATGACTACCCCTTCCTAAATATGCACATCATGCATGCACAATAATTCATTATTATATATAAATTATATAAATATATAAATTAATATAACTGATATGTACTTAAATATAAAAATTCATTGATAAATCAATCTAATTTTTTAAAACGAAAAAAAAAGACTTAAGGCAATGAGGAAAGTTGTCAGTGACTTCGCCTCAGGAAACTAGAGGAAAAAAGAGAGAAAACAAAAGTTTAAGTTCAAATCATCAGCTAATAAAACACAGAGACAGAACTTTAAAGCAAGAAAAATATAAAAATCAAGGAAAGTAAACATTTAGTTCTTTGAAGAGATTGATAAAATTAATAAACTTGAGCCAGGCTACTCAGGAAAAAGAGAAGATAAAAATTATCAACATAAGTTACAAAACAAGTGACATTTTTGCAGACCCCAGCATACACTGAAAAGCTGAGGAAATACTATGAAGAATTATACCAAAAAATTAATAACATAAAATAGACAAATTCCTTGAATGGCATAACTACCAAAACTCACTCAAGAAGAAATAGATAGTAACTTGAACTGCCTTTCATAAGACAAAGAAATTTAATTAGTATGCAGAGGCAGGGATTTCATCATGGCTTTTCCATACACTGTTAAAAACAAACAACTAATGTACCCGAGGATGTGGGGGAATGGAATCCTTACCCACCGCCGGAGGGGGATGTAAATTCGCAGCCACTGTGAAAATCAGGATGGAGACTCCTCAACTGAAAGCAGAACTTCCATCTGGTCCTCTCCTAGCACCTCATGGTCCATAATCAAAAGACTCAAAGCCACACTACTTCAGAAATCCTTGTATATCCCTATTTACTGGGGCACCATTCACATTACCAAACTACAGAACTGACACCTACCTGCCCACAAGCCAACAGATAGGTAAAGAAAATGTGATAAAATATGCACATGAAGTTTTATTCAGTCATTTGTAGGGAAATGAATGGAACCAAATGAATGGAACCGAATGAATGGAACTGGAGATGACCAACTTAAGTGAAAATTACCCAGCTCAGAAAGACAAATAGCAAATGTTTTCTCTCATGTGTGGAAGCTGGAGGAGAGAGAGAGGAAAGGAGAGAAATAGAGAAACCTGAAAGGAGAAATACTGTGGGTGTGGGTGTAGACAGAGGGGAGGTGGATATCAAAGGGGACGGAGGTGATAAATGCAATCAAAGCGTGTGTGTGTGTGTGTGTGTGTGTGTGTGTGTGTGTGTGTGTGTAAAAGTCACAATGAAATCCTTGCCTCTGTATGATTGCTATGCAGAACATTTTAAACACAGAAGTCAAATCTGTAGATAGCTTTTCTACAAGGAAAATTCCAGGCTCATATGGCCTTGCTGGTGAACTTTCTCAAACACTCTAGGAGTAAAGAATACCGATGTTATGCTAAGGTTTCCAGAAAGAAGAAAAGTAGGACTGCTTCCAAGCCCATTCTAGGAGGGTCACATTGCCCTGATAGCAATGCCAGATGAAGATACTGGAAGTGAACTGTGGAGCCCAGAGGCATAGCTCAGCTGTAATATCCATGTATCAGGTTCTGGATTCCATCCCCAGCATGGAAAGCGGATGAGAACAACAAAAATATGTAGACCGATAGCCTTTAGGAATGCACGTATAAAGATCGTAAGCCACAGCTTATTCAAACAAAACTTCCAGAGAGGCTGACTCCGGGATTCTTGTAAGTTTCGGGCCAGTCTGGGCTACATAGTGAGCTCCAGGCTGACCTGGGGTAGAGAGTGAGACCCTGTCTCAAAAACAAAAACCCAGCTATATTGAAAGAGTAAAGCCTCGTGAATGAGCTGAGAGTGGATCCAGGCATACAAGGTGAGTCTACAATAAAGGTAATTCAGCACAGTAAAGGAGGAAAACTTTCATTTCAGATAAACCATTTAACAGAATTGAATATTCATTTCCTGTATACATCATATGTTACATGTACGTATGTGTTTCTGTGTGTGTTCACATGCATGCACATACGTGTGTGCGGGTGTGTGTAGAGGACAACTTGAGTGTCTTCCTCTGTTACTTCACACCTTATTTTTTGAGATAGGCCTTCTTGAACCCAGAATTCATCCATCCACTCTACTAGACCTGCTGGCCTGTGATTCCAAAGATCCCCCTGCCTCTGTCCCCATTTCTGGTGCTGGGTTTACAGGCACGTCTCTAACTGGCTTTCCACACTGATTCTGGGGGTCATTGCTTACACAGGGAACTCTGGACTGTGTCTGAGAACTTGACAGCTCACCTCAGACTAATGATGAAAGCCACACTCTTCCTCCGGTCAGGAAGGCAAGAAGAGAAGCCTTCTTACCACTCCTGCTCAACACTGCGCAGAGGACCTGCAGCCCACTTGAATAACAGGGGAGAAACGCCTTTTAAAGGAAAGAAGAGGAAATCCTTATTCATAGCGACAGTGTTTAGGGAGAAAAACAAACTCCTAGACCTAATAATGAGTTCAGCATGATCGGGTGATACAAGATCCCTAAGCCAGCTGTGATGTACAGACGGGAGGGTCAGGAGTCCGAGGTCATCCAGGGCCACAGAGTAAGACCCTATCTCTAAAAAAGGAAAATTACTTTTATGGTGGCAATGTACTTTTGGGGCAAAATTTAAATAAATAGTATTATTTAGGAGATCATCAGAAGAAATACTTGGATATAAACCCGAGGAAACTAACTGTACGCTGAAAGCTAGAAAGCAGTGCCACCGAAAAAATTATAGGGCAAAATAAAATGCTTCTCTTTTCAGTCCTGATCCTGGACCACAGCACAGATACACCTGGGCCCTTCTGCAACTGCCCGGAAAGGCCTCCAGGTGGAGCCCTAGCACTCGATTCCTTCGCTGCTGGCAGCCACGCCCATCCCACGCTTCCCTTCTCCCCTGTCAGTTTCCTCCGGACAATCATTAAGGCTGGAAGTAAAATCGTCTCTAACCAGAAGAGGATCGCAGATAGTATATTCAGTATGAAAATCGGATCCGACAGGCTGTCTGACTTTCCCTTCGCTCAGCCAGTGGCTCATCTTTTTAGTTTTCTGTTGGCCTCTGTGGGTCAGTTCAGAAGTTTCCTGAGCATTAAAAACTGCCCCAATTCCACACAGCACAGGTTAGAGAGATCCTACCAGGCAACAAAGATTCCATTATACAGAAGTGAGGACCTGCTCTAAGAAGTGGTCCCTGGACTACTTGTCGTCTGGATGCACGGAGGTTGACTTTCTTGGGGGCTGGGAGGTGGGGTGTCTAGGATCTGGCAAACTCTCCACCTGAGAATCAGGTTCTGGGGCACACTGCCTGTCCCACTGTGGCTCAGGAGAAAACTGCTGTTTCCTTCAAGAATAACCACTGACTTCAGACCACTGCGTTCACAGCAATTGCTACCCCTAACCGTTTCCCTTTACCAAACACGGCTGCTCTGTTTTTCCAATTTCGTTTAATATTTAGTCTGGAAAACAATAATGTAACAGAAATCCCTATCCCTGATCTTGAGAGTAAAAGGCAGGCTTAAGTCATCTTGGTATGCCATGTACCATTATGCCTTATCTATACGGGAAGACTGCTTTACACAAGACGTAAACACAGCAAATAAATGTATGGTGTACTCCAGCCTCATTGGAGAATAGGGATTGTAGGTGTGGGAGGCCACACTCATGCTATGTCCACCTACTACACGTAGGCTGAGGGAGTGTCAATGACTGTGTGTGACTCGCATAGCACAGCTATACTGATTTCTGGAGTTGTGACAGTGTGGCTCTGTTTTCACAGAGTTCGTCAGACATGATGACTTATCCTCCAACCGGCTTCGACCAGACCACCTGCCTGAAGACCTGCTTCTCCTGCTTGCTTGTTCACTTGGTGATCAACTAATGGCAGAGTACTTGTGTCAAATTACAGGCAACAATTTTTGGTTACTTCTGCTACTCGGCTACAAAGTCTCATTCCTCTCTCCCTGAATCTGGCTGGCACTTAATGACTTAATTCATTCAGTATCCTGTGACACAAATGAGATTTTGACACTTTAAAGACTTAGGTCATAAGAAACCATGCAGCTTTGGTTGGTGACTTCAATCAGTTTAAATGCTCAGAGCATGCTGAGGCGGCCCTGCTGTCTGGAAGCTCTGACTGCCCACTTAAAGATGACGGTTAGAAAAGATTCCTGGGGGCTGGAGAGATGGCTCAGCGGTTATGCGGCTGAATACAGCTACAGTGTAACCATATAAATAAAAATAAAAATGATATTTTAAAAAGGAAAGAAAAGAGTCCTAGCCAGCTCCACAGAAGAGAAGGAACCCACCAGGCAGTGGTGGCACATGCCTTTAATCCCGGCACTTGGGAGGCAGAGGCAGGCGGATTTTTGAGTTCAAGACCAGCCTGGTCTACAGAGTGAGTTCCAAGACAGCTAGGGCTACACAGAGAAACCCTGTCTCCGAGAGAGAGAGAGAGAGAGAGAGAGAGAGAGAGAGAGAGAGAGAGAGAGAGAGAGAGAGAGAGAGAGAGAGAGAGGGAGGGAAGGAACTCTCCACTGCTGCCAGGGGCTGAAGCATCTGAGGGACCGGGGTATAAAGGCCCCAAGGGAACTCTTTATTGCCCAGAACTATAAGAGATTACTTTTTAAAGAAAGTATTGCTTTTTAAATGTCACACTGAAAAAAAAAAAAACTTTTATTAGCTAGGATATTGAAGTTCTCTGCATGATTTCACAGGTTTTTGTGAATTCTAATTGTGTGGCATATGTATGTGTTATGTAAAATATGCATGTGTTCATATGTGTGAGTGGATTTTGAATGTTTAAGTAACCTAAAAATAAATTCCAAGCCTACCTGATACGGAGAAGATCTGTTTTGAAAGAATTAAACTTGGCTGAAGATCTTCCCTGAGTCCCATCCCAAACACTGACAATATCAGTGCTGGTTGCAGCCAGCAGGTGTGTAACCAGGCCACCAAGAGCATTTGCTGGCTCTGGGCCCCAGGAGCGTTTGCTGGCTCTGGGAGCGCTGACCTACCTCCGGCCCCCAGTGTCAGTGAGTCAGCTTCAATCCTAACGCTTCACTCATCACATCTGGGTCTTCTACCAGGGAGACACCCAGTTCTCCCTTTTGTCTGGTAAGAAAGCAGACCGCTTTAGTCCTTTTCTTCAAAGACTGACAACGATGTGAACAGACACGAAATGTCACTCAGCCAAGGAAGAGAGATTTTCTCTACTGGTGCTTTTTAGAAATATCCCCCTTTTTTCGGTTTTAAAGCAAAACAAAACAAAACAAAAAACCTCCTCAGATAGCAAACAAGTGAAATCATGTCCTCACTCTGCTGTGCTTTAACAAGAGGCCTACTGTTGGGCCCTTTAGAGAAAGCATGCAGCCTATAGCCAGCCTCCACGGACAATAGTCCAAGACCCTGCAGAAGCAGCCCCCTTACCCTCTTGTGTTTCAGACTCTCACCCAACAGTGCTCATCGCTCATGGCTAGAGAGTCATTCACTTTAAGTTAGAAGCAGGTGTCATATGGGAAAAAACACAGGACTGGTCGGGTTGACTCCACGAGGAGTGACTGAGCATCCGAGTTTGCCTAGCACTCTGCTAAGGTGAAAGGTATAAAGTCGCAAGATGGAAGCAGAAGATGGTGGTGGGAAAACTTTGGACTCTGGGTTCTTAACTGATGTCCCGGTTTTACTATGTACTTTACAGTGTGGCCTTGGTCTGGATTTTCATTTCCCTCCCTGATCTCAGGAGTTGTGGAAATCAAAAGTATGTATAGTATTGGACAAGCACCAGGCCACCGAAGGCTATTATTATCACGTT
Source organism: Montemys delectorum (assembly GCA_019843815.1). Lineage (NCBI taxonomy): Eukaryota > Metazoa > Chordata > Mammalia > Rodentia > Muridae > Montemys > Montemys delectorum. The sequence continues at coordinate 13,391 of JADRCD010236210.1, forward strand.
CCATTGTGTAGTAGGAGGTCGGAGAAGGAAGACGGGACAGGCAGGGGCTGTCAGGGAGGATTTGATGGAGGAGGCTGGTCTAAAGTGGACCGTGGAGGAAGGAAAGGATGGGAAAGGCAGAAAGGCATTCCTCCCAAGGGGAGCTGAGGGGGGATTTGCATCCTGTGGGGAAGAGACAGAAGTAAGGGAACTTGACCTAACCTGTGCAAGGAGTTTTTGATTGAGGAACCATATGGTAAATAAGTATAGAGAGATAAGGGAGCGCCCATTTATGAAGGAGCTAAAAAAAAAAAAAGATGTTGTTGAGACAAGCAAAGATACTGGGTAAAGGGCAAACTGATCTTAAAAAAAAAAAAAACTACACTTTTTAATTACATGAATTAATTTGAGGAGTGAGGCATGCGGGTGCCATAGCACAGAGGCGGAGGTCAAAGGATACCTTTCAGGAGTTGGCCTTCTTCCACCGTGTGGATCCCAGGGATCCATTTTAGGTTGTCAGTTTATGTATCCATTGTATTTCTTCTAGGAGATTCGAGAAGACATCTCCCCAGTGAGGAGGTGTTAGAGGGAACTTCCTTCACACACCAATATTTCCCAGTTCTAAATCGGCATGCTGAAAGGGGAGGGCAGTGTGCATGTCTACACACTTCTCACCAAGATTCAATCTGGGTAGAACTGCACGGATCCTGTCTGTCAAATTCCCAGGTCACTGGTATCTTGCCACTCTCCAAGGCTGAGGTGTCCCAAGGTAGTAAATCAAGTTAGGGATAAGAACCATGAATCATGAAGTTCTCCTTTTCTCTCTCTTTCTGTACAGTTGTTCTTAATCTTTCTTTGGCATCTTTCTCCTTGGGGGTGGGGCTCTTACCTAACCTAGGCTTCCTCCCCACAAAAGGAAGTAAAGATGTCCGTTTGAATGGAAAAAAATGGTAGCATGTGGATAAGAGCGACTTCAACCATACTGTGACTAAAGGATCATTTGAAAAGAACCTCCAAGATCCTCAAAAGCTGAGGTCTCCCCTATTTCATAACTATAAACAAAATTACACTATGCTTCCTAGTCAAGTTACCGCTTGCAAAACAGCCACACAGCCAGAGGAAAGCACACTCAAATGAGAAAAACTTAGTTGGTGGCACTAGACTTGAGTCTGCCATTGTCTTTTGTTCTTGGGCATTCTCGTTACCCAACAGGGCGAATGTGTGTTGAGTGAGTAAGTGAGTGGATTGTAACGGTCCCAGCAAACAAGCCATCCTGAAGACAAAAACAGGGGGAAACCTCCAGATCCAAAACAAAAAGACAAAGGAAACCAGTGAGAGCAGCAACCGTGTGTTCTGCTATGAATGTGGTTAAATCATCACCAGGAACAAGGGCAGCATGTAGGTGGGGCTGCTTACTCAGGAAACATGAGCTTCCCTGTCATGAAATGATCTATGAGACTGACTTGTTCTGGTCAAGTGAAGAAGATGAAAGACTACAGGTGAAGTTGAGATTGAGCATCAAGTGAAAGGCAAAGTGATAATGAAGGGTGGTGCTGATGCTGAAGCCTAAGATGGCGGTAGAGGCTGAAGCCAGTTAAAACCAGGGCTTGGTTACCCGTGCACTCTGGGATGCACCCATGCACTCTGGGATGCACCCAGGCACTCTTGGATCCATCCATGCACTCTGGGATGCACCCATGCACGCTGGGATCCATCCATGCACTCTGGGATGCACCCATGCACTCTGGGATCCATCCATGCACTCTGGGATCCATCCCATGCACTCTGGGATGCAACCATGCACTCTGGGATCCATCCATGCACTCTGGGATCCATCCATGCACTCTGGGATCCATCCATGCACTCTGGGATGCATCCATGCACTCTGGGATGCTCTAGTTAAAAGAGCAATGACTAGCAGCTGAAGGGATAGTGGATGGAAGGGAAAGAATAATCACAAACAATAAACCTAAGGGTTAGGACCCAAAATACGTAAAGAACAATGACAACAACAACAGCAGTAACAACAGCAACAACTTAAAAGCAAAAAGAAGGGAAAAGATTAAAAATAAGCGAAAGACCTGCAAGACATTTCTCAACAGAAGACATATAAGTAGCACGTAGAAACATATAACATTATTAAATATCAGAGAAATATGAATTAAAATCACACTGAAAAGGTACTTTACACCTGCTAGGATGACTTATCAAAAAGACAACAAATAACTATTGTTGAGGATGTGAAGAAAATGGAACTCTTGTATGCTGGTGGTGGGGATGCAAATGCAAATTAGTCCCACTAATCATAAAAACAGTATGGACATTCCTCACATCGAAAACAAATTAAAGGGAACTGGAGAGATGGCTCAGTGGTTGAGAGCACTGAGGACCATGGTTCAATTCCCGGCACCCACACGACAGACAGCTCACAACTGCTTGTAACTCTAGCTCCAGAGGATCCACCACCCTCTGGCCTCCCCAGGCACCTTACATACACATGATGCACACAAACTCATATTAGCACACACACATATACGCATAAACAAATGGGTAAATGAACTTAAAACCTGTAATATAAACAGAATAAAAACTAAAGGAATGAAAAAGGGAAGAATCTTGTCACTTGTGACCGCCTGCATGAGTGCGGAGGCTGTTGGACTAAAGAAAATAAGCCAAACACAGAAAAACAAAACCATGTGATCTTACTTATGTGTGAAACCTAGAGAGTCTAGGAGAGAGTACAATGATGGTGAGCAGGAGTTGGGGAAGAGAAGATGTTGTCCAGAGTTTACAAAGCCTCAGTTAGGCGGGAGAAACAAAAGACACCTTGCAGTGTGGTAGCTGTAGTTAATAACACATCACTCCTTCAAAGATCGCTTCAGAAATGTAAGGTGAGTATTCTCACCACAAACACAAGCAGATCCAATAAATATGTAGGAAAATTACTGAATAAATAATTATCAAAAGAAAAAATAGCTAATAGGTATATAGAAAATATTCAATATCTTTAGCTTTCTGGGAAATGCAAACCAAAGCTACAATCAGGTACTATCTCACTCCAGTTAGGATGATTATTAGTTTTTAAAACTAAAAACAAGCCAGGCAGTTGGTGGCGCACGCCTTTAATCCCAGCACTTGGGAGGCAGAGGCAGGTGGATTTCTAAGTTCCAGGCCACCTGGTCTACAGAGTGAGTTCCAGGACAGCCAGGACTATACAGAGAAACCATGTCTCAAACCACCACCACCCCACTCCACCACCACCCCCCAAAAAAAACTAAAAACAAAACAAAATGTCACACACTGGCAAAGATGCTGGGAAAAGGAATCCTTATATGCTATTGGTGAGACAGAGCCTAGAACATTTTGCAGAATAACAGGGAGTTTTCTCAAAATACTAAAAATAGAACCACCGTATGTCTCCACTCCTGGCTACATACAGATACCCAAAGGTAGTGAGCTCAACATGCAGAATGTTTGTCTAGCCAATAGACAGCTACGATATGAAATCAGCCTAGGTGCTCATCAACAGATGAATGGATAAAGACAACATGTTGTTTACGTACAATGGAGTATATAACTCAGCCCTAAAGAAGAATAAAGTTCTGTCAGTTTCGGGAAAATGAATGGAACTGTCGAACATCATGCTAAGCAAACTGAGATGAAGCAGAAAGGCAAGTGTCACATGTTCTCTCTCATTGGTGGGAACCAAAACACAAAATAAAAGAAACCAGGCATGGTGGATGCATCTGCAATATCAGCACTTCGAAGGTGAAGACAAAAGGATAGGGAGTTCAAGATCACCCTCAGCTATCGAGGGAGTTCAGAGACAGCCTGGGCTACATGAAACCCAATCTCAAAAAACTAAATAAATAAAGCAAAAGCAGACCTGAAAGACTTCTAGGATCTAAAAAGGGAATCAAGGGAAGGAAGAGAGGGGTTATAGAAAGAAGGGTAAATAGAAATGATAAATGTATAATATATGCATGTATAGAAATATCACAGGAGAGTCCATTAATCTATGTAATTAATATGTGCTAATATATAAAAACATAATAAATATATTTTTACAAGATTATATAAATATAATAATATAATTAAAATGTTCTCTTAAAAAAAGTATATGAGAGGGCTGGAGAGATGGCTCAGCGGTTAAGAGCACTGACTGTTCTTCCGAAGGTCCTGAGTTCAAATCCCAGCAAACATATGGTGGCTCACAACCATCTGTAATGAGATCTGATGCCCTCTTCTGGTGTGTCAGAAGACAGCTACAGTGTACTTACATACAATAATAAAAAAATTGTGGGGCCGAAGTAAGCAGAGGTCCTGAGTTCAGTTCCCATCAACCACATGAAGGCTCACACCCATCTGTACAGCTACAGTGTACTCATATACATAAAATAAATAAATAAATCTTTTTAAAAAAATATATGAGGAAGTAGATATATTAGTTAGCTCTATCTAATCATTCTACATTGTGTATATGTAAATATTTTTTAATTTTTATTAAGTTTATTTATTTATTCATTTTACATTCTGATATAAACCCCCCTCCTCCCAGTACTCCCTCATGCAGATTCTTTTTGTCAAATAAATAAATTAAAAACAAAATACAAAAGGTGGTAAATGTATTTCCTTTTAGTACTTTGAATAAGTTGCTCATCTTTAGGGATTCTTAGTTTCCTCCTTGTAAATATGCTGATTAAAAAAATATATCATTTATCTTCTGAAACACAACTACCACACCTAAGGCTCAGGGATCCCTGGGCAAGAGGAAATAGAAAGATTGTAGGAGCCAGAGGATCAGAGAATTTGCCATGAGATTGTGTCTCTGGGAATGTCAGAAGCTACACCTCTGCAGTCTCTCTGACATGGCTGCCTAAACTTGAGCTCAGCAAGGACACAACAAAAGCCATGTGACAGAGGTGGGGGACACCCAGGAGACCTCAACCCTACAAAATAGAGGCCATGCATTTCAAAGAGGGCAAGGGGGGGATATATATATTGGAGGGCTTGGAGGAAGGAAAGGGGAGGGGGAAATGCAGTAAGTATATTTAAATTATATTTTTTAAAGTTACTCTCCCCATATAACCATGATCCTATACAGTTTTATGACCTGGAACATGGCAATATACATGAAGCATCTCTTATAATGCTTGGGACATAGTAGGTACTCAATAAACTGTGGCTGCTTGCTCATGCATTTGCCCAATTAATCCTTTTGTGGTTGTTTTAAAGGATTTCAGTTCTATCCTCGTCTGGTTAATCATCCATGGCTGTTGATCTTTTTCCCAGTTGCCCTGCTGACTCACCACGCGGCCTTCTGCAGAGCTCATGTCTTCTCTGAGCCTGGGTTTTTCATCAATAAAGCGGGGTTAGCGCCTGTCCAATACACTTCTCGGGTGGTTGTGAGGATAATTCGTGTGAAAGTACCATGAAATGCATAAAGTGCCCAGCAAATCTAAGGTATTACTAGGATTAAGTTCCCTGTGAATCATTCCCTCGGATGGAATGTCCATCACCCCGAGGCTGGGGCGAGGCTGAGGAGAAACTGGGTAACTTCATTGAACTAGCTACTGCTTGGACCCTCTGGAATGACTCTCCTAGCTCTGTGGGTGCTTCCATGGGGGCGACTGGTTTTGGACACCACGTGAGTGTAAAGTGCATGTGATATTGTGATTGTAATTTGAGGTTAGAAAAAGAGAAGGAACAACCGGCCCCAGGCCCCAGAAGTGTTTATCAGGCGACCATGGGAGCTATGTCATATGCGCTACTGTGAAAATTAGCATAGCTTCTTGTTTTCATGAGTTTGAAACTCTTCTAAGTGGATAGGGGAGTGGGTGAGACCACATCTGTAAGCACACACATACATTTGAGCATACATGTGAAGAGGCTGCCCACCATATTCAAATATGGCGTGTACCAGTATTGGATGATCACTGAGTCCACTCGAGGACGTTCCTAATCTCACCACCACATCTATAGTCAACGTAGAACCAACACTTCCTGCAGCCTCAGGGAAAGCCAAGGGTGAAGCAAAGCAGAAAACGGTCTGAGCCTATGGTTAGTATTCAATAAATTCCTGAGATGTGGACTTTCAGTGGGCAATGCTTAGTAGGTAAATGAGGTTCAAAGGTCAGATGTGTGACCTTCTAACATTATTAAGACGGTTATAAACGTGTGCTCCGCCGGCGGTGGTGGTGGTGCACGCCTTTAATCCCAGCACTTGGGAGGCAGAGGCAGGTGGATTTCTGAGTTCGAGGCCAGCCTGGTCTACAGAGTGAGTTCCAGGACAGCCAGGGCTACACAGAGAAACCCTGTCTCAAAAAAAAAAAAAAAAAAAAAAAAAAAAAGACAAAAACATGTGCTCCTTAGCTCAACAGCTTTCTTTCTGAAAATTTAGCAGCCTCTGCAGAAGATCCTACTCCAAAGTTTCAAACTTCATAGACTCCAAAGTTTGTCACCAAAGGCTAGATAAACAATGAATAAAAACAATTAAATAAAATTAAAATGCTTAGGAGTATGCCAATACAGAATATGGTGTAGAGAGTGTGTGCTTACACTAAACAGATTTTGATGCAATTATGTTTTTAAAAAACACAACATGGGTGGTGGCAAAAATATTACTTTAGGGCTGGAGGGTTGGCTCAGTTAGTAAATGTCAATTCCTAAACCCATGTAAAAATGATGGGCGTTTGGTCATAGTTATAAATCCCAGAACTGAGAAGGCTGAGACAGGAAGATCCCTAGCGCTCCCTGGTCAGCTACCCTAGCCTGACTGGTGAGCTACAGGCCAATGGGAGACCCTTCTGAGGATGACAGTCAGGGTGGTCATCCACACACAGAGTACACCCACAGGGGCAGGGGCTTGAGGTTTGGTTTCACGATTAAGTCTTTGGATTGCCATACGGGCATTAGATAATGACCATATTCAGCATGGTCAAAGCCTCCCAAGTGTGGCCCTTAGAAAAGTCCTGAGTGGGGCTCAATAGTTAAAAGCACAGGCTACTCTTCTAGCTTCAGTTTCCAGCCCCCACATGGAAGCTCACTGCCCTCGGTGAGTACAGTTCCAGGGAAATCTAACACCTCCTCTTGACCTCTGTAGGCACCAAAAACACAAATGATACACAGACAGACACACCCGGCAAAACACCATACACATAAAGACAACATAACATTTGCTTAAAAGTCCCGAGCACATAGCGGTTCAATGACTACTTTCTGAATTACTAGGCCATGGTTATTGGGATTTTATTGAGCGGAAAAATCTGATGGAGTGAGTTCCTTTCAGTGTCTCTCTACCTTGCTTCCCAATCAAGTGCTCAGTCCAATGCCTGCTTGTTCATTTACTTCTGCACTGTCTGCCCTGACTTCTATAGGTTCAAAACACTTGGGGTTTTGTCTACCAAGCCTCCTCTCTCCATCCCTTAGCTCTGCTTTCTTCTCCAGTTTTCCCTCACTCCTTTTCTCTCCCTCTTTCCTTTCCCCCAAACACCCTGTTTTCCCGTTACCTCTCCCTTCCAGAGCAGATTCTGGCTTGTTTAATTTCATAGTCCTCCATTCTCATCACGAGTTCAAAGCCTAGCATCTCAACATTCTCTTTCTTAACTCTGACTCTCCCCTTTTCATTAGAAGGAAAACCACACAGTAAACCTATTCACACAATGGTATCAGTGACACGCCGTTTTCCCAAGCCATTCAATTTCAAAGGCCAAAGGCTTTGAGTCTATAAAAGAGTGTGGCCAGGCAATGAGAAACAAAGCTAATATTTGGCCAACCGACTTCCTAGATGACCTTCAGATCAAAGTACCACTTTCACCTTCTCTGTAAAATAAATATAATAAGACCCAGGTAAATGCTTTGCTAGGAAGCAGGAAGAACTCAGCTCTCCGGCACAGAATCCTCTAGCTCACACTTAGATTCACACCTCGATCTCGCGACTTGATCGATTTGGGGCAATTTGTTTAACCTATGTCTTGGTCTCTCCAGCTTCCAAGTGGAGATGATAACAAGACTTCCCTTACAGGATGCTCTGAAGGCTAAAGAGTTGCTATGCATAAAGTCCAAAATGGAGGTTATCTATCATTGATTGTAAATTAGGAGTAATATCTACTTACCAGCCTGGAGAGTGAAAGGGACAGCTGCATTGCAGCACTTAGCACAGTATTTAGTAGACAGGAACTGCCCAGAAGGTCTGTGCCATGCTGAGGGTGTGTGGCAGATAAATGACCACTGGGTCAACTAAGTTCACCAGAGATACAGAACCAACAGGAGATAGATAGACAGATAGGTAGATAGATAGATAGATAGATAGATAGATAGATAGATAGATAGATAGACAGACAGATAAACGGATGATACATGGGTAGACAGATTGATATAGAGAGAGATAGACAAATGATAGATACATAGATGGTAAACAGATGACAGATAATTGATAGATAAATAGTTGATAGATAGATATAGATGATAGATAAATAGATGAGAGATAATGATAGATCATACATACATACATACATACACAAGATGATTTGTTTTAGGAATTGACTTGTACAGTTATGGGGCTAAGCCCCACAATCTGCAATCTACAATCTGCAGAACCAGGAAAGTGTATTATGTTATTCTGTCCAAGTCTGAATCAAGGGGCAAAAGCTGAATATGCTGATCTGAGGCCTGAACCATAAATGATAATGTCTAATGTTCAATGTCCCAAGCCCAAGGTCAGAAAAAAAAAATGTCTGAGTTCCGACAAGAGACCAAGTTGCCGTCAACTTCTGCTCTCTGCAGCAGATGAGGTCGCAAGTGGACCTTCATTCAACCTCTGGATTGAAATGCTAATCTCGTCACAGACACATTTAGCAATCATGTTTTACCACCTACCTGGTGAGCAGTCCTTAATCTGATTAAGGTGATACATATAATTTAACACTGCAGTCTCTCAAAGACATGTTGGCCCTACTCCTGGAGCCTGTGAGGCCCTACTCCTGGAGCTTGTGAGGCCCTACTCCTGGAGCCTATGAATACTGTCTTTTATGGCAAAAGGGACTTTGCAGGACCTCAAGATGGGGAAATTCATTTCAATTACTAGATGAGCCTAAATTAATAAAAAGTATCTAATGAAAGGGAGACAGAGGGAACTGGACTATAAAAGAAGACAACAGCCGCTTAATAGAAGCTGTGAGAAGCAGACTCAGAGATAGACAATGGTATGTTGCTGGCTTCAAAAACAAAGGAAGGATTTACAAGTCAAGAAATGCTAGCACCCACCAGAAGCTGGAAGAGACACTGATCAGACCCCTACCCTCTGTCCTACACCCTTCCAGAAGGATCTAGCTCTACCAGCACCCAGATTTCAACCCTCTAAGGTTCTGTGCTTTGCTCTTCCAGAACCATAAGAGAATAAATTTCCTCTGCGTCAGACCACTGAGCTTGTGGCTGCAGAAGCTGACACTGACTGCTCATCTTACTCTGAGTGCCCCTCTGACACAGCAGGGCCTTCAAGGACGTCAGAGGAGCAAGAATCGCCAGGATAAACAGGAATATTGAGGGCACTGGAAAGGGTTGCCTGACTACAGGGCAGCTCCACTGCCAGCTTAAGTAACTTGGTAAGGAAGAAGCTCACTGCCGAAGGTCAGGGGCTGTAGCATTCAGGAGGCCCTGGATCTGATCCCCAGTGCCTGAGTTGGGGTCCTAAGGGAAACACATTCTGCTGTCTCTTTGAGCACTGGGAGAATTCAGTCAAACTTCCTTTTGTCCTGGGTTTGGAGGGAAGGGAAGGGGCCCATGGTTCCAATCTATTCGCACTAATGGAAGAGTCAACATCCAAAATTGTTGTTTTTGCAATTTTTAAAACAATAGAGTTTCTTTCCTAAATGTATCAGCAGGACCAGTTGAGAAGGTCTGGAAAGCAACAGCTAAGATTAGCTTTCCAGGTCCCACTGAGACCTTGAGAAGCTGTCAGCCCTGCAGAGAACAGCAGCAAACCCTCACGCAAATGGCCTATAAAAAAGGCCTTGTCGGAGACACCTTGACCTGAGAGGCTTCTCTGGTACTCGGATTCCCAGTGGCCCTCCCAGGGTTACGCTCTCTCGCATGATGTATTTCCCCTGCCTTTTTTAGAGCAGCATTATGCTTGCTTCAGGAAACAGCCTCTTCCTTCTCATAAACACAGCCTTGGGTTCCTGACCAAGCGCCGTGCCACTCCACGGCACTTTATCCATCCATCACACCTTGCTGTCACCCTGGCTTCGATTGTGGAGAACTGGTCCAATTCCAGAGGTGAATTCAGGATGGGGAGAAGGAAGAGGCTGGCCCTGAGAGCAGCTGAGGGTCACACATACTCCCGGCTTTCAGTTCCAGGGTAAATTCCTTGGAAGTTGGCTGGCCTGATGGTGAGCAAGTATTTCCAAAGACCCAGGGAGTGTGGTGGAAAAATTCTCCACCACCAGGCCAGGATTGGCCTTTCCCGTGTGCAGGGACCAAGGAGAGGATAAAATAGAGATGACAAGACATAGAGAAACAGAACTCTGAAAAGGGTAGGGGGTGCACCTCACTAAAGGAAGGGGAGATGCACACACACACACACACACACACACACACACACACTTCTGGTTCCTTATGAGCAGGGTAGATTAGCCAAAAATGGGAAACAGAAGGATCAGCATGAACTACACCGGAATCCAGGTTCTGTCCGTTCTGGTGATGGTATTAGCATTCCCACTTAGGCTTAAAAGGAGGGATCATTAGCCAGACGATGCCAGTGGCTCAGTTCACCTTAAGAATGTGGTGATATGCATCTGTAATCCCAGAGCACCAGAAGCTGATGCCAGAGCATCAGGAGTTCAAGGCTAACCTGAACTAAGGAGTAAAACCCTGTATATAAAAACAAACAAAACTGAATAAGTAAATGGTTGGGAAGGTGTAGCTCGGTGGTAGAGTACTTCTAGTCCATCACGCAGGAATTCCTGTGCTCAATCCCAAGAAAGGGGGAGGGGGTGATTTTTTTTTTCTTCAAAAAATAAGTGCTTTCAGTATTTGCCATAGTCATTGATATTTGATTAGAGTTCACTGTTAATTCTTAGGTGACAACGTGGTAACGTTGCTATTTTAATAAAGGAACAATTTGGGCTGGTGAGATGGCTCAGCGGTTAAGAGCACTGACTGCTCATCAAAAGTCCTGAGTTCGGATCCCAGCAACCACATGGTGGCTCACAACCACTTGTAATGAGATCTGACGCCCTCTTCTGGTGCGTCTGAAGACAGCTACAATGAATTATGCCGGAGCAAGCACAGCCGGAGTGAGCCGGGCCGGCAGAGATCTTGAGTTCAATTCCCAGCAGCCACACACATGACGGCTCATAGCCATCTGTACAGCTACAGTGTACTCATACACATAAAATAAATAAATAAAATGAATCTTTAAATAAACGAACAATTGTAACTGTGAAGAGAATTAAAGTAAGTACTTTTCTAGGAAATTGAAACAGACCTGCACAAAGGAAACTGAAAAGTCACAGAGCCAATCCGGAGTGCAGTCACGATCCACAGCCAGGTCGTGGCCGGGTCTGCTCTGTGCTATCAGGCTGTCATTATGAAATCCTGCTTCTTAGGAGCAGACAAAACTATGAAGGCCACACTGTCAGCGCTGAGTTTATCCATGAGGGCAATGGCAGTCTTCTGCTGCTGCTTCTAAGCCACGCCCCTTCCTGCCCCTCCCCGCGGATCTCTCTGGAACCCGATTTTTTTCCACGATCACAACAGTTACAAGAGGGATTTTACCTTAGCTTATTCTGTTTAATAGTTCGTTTATTGAAACAGGGTCTCTCTGTTTTGCCCAGGCTGGTCTCAGACTCCTGGGCTCAAGTGGCCGATCCTCTTGTCCCAGGCTCCTGAGTGGCTGGGACTACAGGTGCAGGCCACTTTGGTAAAGGCAGGTACTCAGTGTATCCACGGCTCCCCATCCATAATCCACCAATTTAATCACCTCACCCCAAAAACCAACTACATGCAAGGGTTAAATTGACTAGACTTAAATCATCAACAAAGCATATCGTTAGCTACATCTCTGAGGGGGTTTCCAGGAAGTTTTAAATGGAGAAAGAAGACCCACACTGACTGTGGACAACACCATCAATAAGGGGATCCCAGAATGGATAAAAAGTGGAGCCCTGAGCTTCATCATTTGATCCCTGGCTGCAGACTCTATGACCAGCTAGGCAAGTCCCTACCATCACCCTTCCCAACTCTGGAGGACCATCCCCTCCCTCACACTGTGAGCCAAAATAAATCTTTTTTTTTTTAAGGTTTATTTTATTTATTTTATGTGTATGAGTACACTGGAGCTGTACAGGTGGCCATGAGCCATCATGTGTGTGGCTGCTGGGAATTGAACTCAGGACCTTTGCCGGCCCCGCTAGTGCTCGGGCCTATTCAGCCACACCAGAAGAGGGCGTCAGATTTCATTACGGGTGGTTGTGAGCCACCATGTGGATGCTGGGATCCGAACTCGGGACCTTTGGAAGACCAGTCAGTGCTCTAACCCGCTGAGCCATCTCGCCAGCCCCCAAAATAAACCTTTTCCTCCTTACATTGCTCCTGTCTGATGTTTATCAGAGCAAAGAGAAAAGAGCATCCCCATACAAATTCAGAGCGGGCTTGTGGCTCTCACTGAATCCAATAGCCTTCCACCATTTCTCATTTTCTTTGACATTCTGCAACCTTCTGTCTGTTGATGGGCTTTCTGTTCTTTGGAAGGCTGGTACTTTATCAGACTTGGTGCCCTATCCTCCTTCCCTCCTCTCTCCCATCTATCTATCTATCTATCTCCCCTTTGTGTCTCTTTTTTTCTAGTAGCCTTGAACATAACGCTATCCAAGAGCTCATCTTTGGCCTTCTTCCACCCATTGTCCACTCTCTACCTCTGTCCACCTCCAGCCATGGCCACCCCCACAGCACACCAGCTCAGTGATTGCTGAGTGTGCAGCCTTACAGAGTGCTTTTCTGAGCTTTAATCTTGATTCCTCAAATATCACTCAGCATTTTTATTTAGATTTTTTTTTCTAAAGACTTTGCTATTCTTTTCCCATAATCATAACCAACTCCGAGCTTCAATTACTTCATCTAAGCTCACGCTTTGGCATCTTCCTGACCTCTTCCTCTTTTCCTGTGTTTGGAAAACCCCAAAATCCTTAGCCTTTTCTTTACCAAGTCCCCCAACTAACTCTTTCTCCAAGACAGACCCTCATCATCTCACCTCAAACTCTCAGGGGAGCAGGTGGTTTCGGAAAAGCAGTCCCCCCTCCCCCCACAAATAGCATCCTCTAAAGTCCAAAGCCCTACACCAAAACATCATTTCTGTAAAACACTGCTTTCTCCTGAGTCGTTTAAGTCACAAAACTGCTAGGAGGAATAACTCTGAGTTTTAGACTAGCAAGAGGAGTCTGAGAGCCACCTTTGTTCGCCGGTGTGTGTCCTACACAGACCTTAAGCATCATGGAACCCAGGCTTTCAGAAGAGTCTTGTTTTGAGTCAGGGTCTTCGGAAGCCCAGATTGGCCTTCAGCTCACAACCAAGCCAAGAATGGCCTTCAATCTCTAATCCTCCTGCCGTAGAGGATTAGATCCTCCCAAATGCTGAGATTACAGGTATGTGCTACCATGCCCAGGAAAGTATTTGTGGACTTACGAACGTATTGATTGGTTGGTTGGTCTTGGAAAGTAAACAGAGGGCCTTTTGTATGCCAGACAAGTGCTCTACCACCCAGCAGCTGCATTCTCAAGCCAGATTTTTAAAAGCAGAGATATGATGTCTTTCATAGCTATCTTGTAGTTGTTGCTTTAAAGTGGCGTTTTTCAACATATAGGTTATGACCTCTTTGGGGAAAGAACAACTTTTTCACGGGGGTCACATGTCAGATATCCTGCCTACCAGATATTTATATTACAACCCACAAGAGTAACAAAAGTATAGTTATAAAGTAGCAACAAAAAAAATTACGGTTAGGAGTCACCAAATCACGAAGAACTAACTGTATTAAAGGGTTGCAGCACTAGGAAGGCTGAGAATCATTGCTTTATTATTCTTTTTAATATACATTGGGGATTTGATTGCATGTATGTCTGTGTGAGGGTATCAGATCCCCAGGACAGGAGTTACAGACAATGGTGAGCCGCCATGTGGTTGCTGGGAACTGAACCCAGGACCTCTGAAAGAGCAGCCAGTGCTCTTAACAGCTGAGCCATCTCTCCAGCCTCAAGAATATTGCTTTAAGGAGAAATTATAAAAGACTTATGTGCAGCCAGGCACAGGATACATGCCTGTAAACCCAGCTACTCAGAAGCCTTAGAAAGAAGGATTGTTGGAGCTTAAGACTAGACTGGGGAACACAGCAAGATCTCCATCTCAGAAGACAGACAGACAGACAGACAGGCAGGCAGGCAGGCAGGCAGGCAGAAAGGAAAGAAGGAAAGAAGAAGAAGAAGAATGAGGAGGGATGAGAGAGAGACCTACATGTTCTTCCACTGTTTTCTGTTCTCAATAACTTCTATGAATAGTTTTGAAGGCTCTCTTGGTGCTGAATTAACTAAGGATACAGAGCCTTCTGAGTCCTCTATTTTGCCTCAAAGAACCCTTTAACTCTATTAAACAAGCATATTTACACAGCTATAGCTGCATAATGTTATGTAACTTTTTACTTATAAAATCACTTATAATAATGCCAGGTTAGGAGACAATTGAGGAGAGACAGCCAACTGAAATCTAGGGGAACCTATCTAGGGTAAAAATGTCCCAGTAGCCTGAAAATGTTTTAAAATAGTCAACAAAGGAAACAAAATGGAAATCACAAAATAGGAAAATGTTAATAACGGTTTAATCTAGGTGATATGTACATGGATGTGCATCAGAACATTCTACTTGCTTTTATATGTGTTTTGACATTTTTTATAATAAAAAATTAAACACATTAAAGAGAAAAGCAATTTGTAACATATTAACGATTCACCATATTCTATTAACTCCATTTTGTGTACTTGTGTATGCACAGGCTTATGTGTAAATGTACATGTGTATGTAGGTGTACATGCTTATATATTCTAACTTTAAAAATGAGCCATGAAGGGGAAATGGGTATAAACTCCTATCCCAGCTAAGAACTGGGATATTCAAAATTGATTGCTGTTGAGAGAAGAAAAATCAATTAGTTATCTTCAATGGATTGTTGCTGAGTGTATTAACCACACTTCAGGCTTCATGCTCAGGAGTAGTCAGTGAGGCAAACAGACTCCATATTGCTTGGTTTCATTTGTTGTTTTGTTTTGTTTTCACGAAGGAAAGAAAGAGACAGAGAGACAGAGACAGAGACAGAGAGAGAGAGAGAGAGAGAGAGAGAGAGAGAGAGAGAGAGAGAGA
>JADRCD010236210.1:40872-56030 GCA_019843815.1 Montemys delectorum
GTTTTGTTTTGTTTTTTCGAAACAGGGTTTCTCTGTATAGCCCTGGCCGTCCTGGAACTCACTCTGTAGACCAGGCTGGCCTCGAACCCCGAAATCCGCCTGCCTCTGCCTCCCAAGGGCCAGCTCAGCAGACAGTTCTGTGTTTATAGAGTTCTGCCACGTACTATCTGATAAGCGCCAAGTTACTGTTTCCTCCTCTGAGAGACGGGTGAGCCCAACCTTATAGAATACTAGAGAAAAAAACGCACAGTACTGTTAACTAAATGTTAGCTATTTCTGCACATCAGACCTTAGCCCCGTAACAAAGATGCTCAGGCATGCTTGGATTCTGAACTAGATCTTCTCCATCTGAAGGCTGCGGTCATTCTTTGGCCCTGGACACCAATCCTGGCCTCATGCACAGCCACGTTGGCTCTCAGGCGACGCTTCGCTCCACACCATTCGGCGAGTGTAGTATCTTTGATCTTCCAAACTTGGGGAACTTCGAGCTCACCCTACAGCCACTCTTTCAGACAGCATTAACCCCGCAGGCCGCCAGGCGCCCAGAGCTCGACTCTAATCCGGAAGCATGTCACCTAAGCATGTCCCTAAGCATGTCACCAAAAGAGGGGAGCCCATCAAAGTGCCCGACATCCAGGTAGCTCCAGGTCTTGTTTACTGGCGGCAGTAAGCTCACCCAAGCGGGGCGACTTGGAATCAGTCTTTGGAGCCCAGGGTAGGGGCCCGGGAGCAGCAGTCTCCGGCCCCTACACTGCTTCCTATCTCAGGCAGACAGGTTTCCTTCCCCTGGAAGGTCAGAGGCCAAGCCCGGGAGACTTTTGCCCCCACCCCCGCTCCCCTCCACCCAGGCCCACCCCGAGTCCAAAGCCCGGTTTCCAGCAGCGCCTGCTCCACCCCTCTCAGCTCGCCATCCATTAGTGTAATCCCCTGTCCAAACACTGCGGCCGGGCGGACCAGACGTTGGTGTAAACAGACCCGAGGGGGACAATTCTAACGATATAAATAAAATAACCATTAATAGCACAAATCGTTCGATGAGCCACAGGCCGAGCACCCGGGACTCCAGCCTCACCCGGCTTTTGTGTACACTGCGTGGACACCACGCATCCGCTAGGTGAAAAAAGTTTCTTGTCGCAGGCGAAATCTAAACGCAGAGCAGGTGAGGTCCCCACAAGAGCGTCAGCAAGGCCTAGACTCCTGACGCGCACAGGACGCTGCACGCATGTGGCTTGAGACATACGCACACACCGAGGCCTCCGCTTGCGCTAATGTAACCACCGGAGCTGGCCCCACGCACAAGTGGGCCCTCCCCGCCCTTTTAAAAAAAAAAAAACATCTGAAACGTCCGCCCAAGGTGCGCAGAGAGGTCCAGGGCTCACACCCAGAAATGGAAAAATCAGTCCCTACTTACCCCGGGGTTAATTACAATAAATTAACATTTATTGGGAATTCATCATGCCTGGCGCTCTAATGACATCACAGAGGTACACTCTCCCAGCAACCTGGGGTAGGGGTGGGGTGATTTTAGAATCTCCAGTTCTACGAAGGACAACAGAGCCGAGAGGGTAAAGATTCCAGAGAACAAGCGAAGACAGATTTGAACCCATGACTCTGCATCCCCGAAGTTTCCCAGTAGCACAGATTCCGACGAGAGAGCCTGGCTCCTCAGCATCTTTGTCCTGGCCGCCTGAGCGGTTTGGTGTCTAGTGGACGGATGTTCCTATTTCATTAATAGAGTATGGGCAGAGAGCGGCCTGAGACAGGAAAGAGGGCAGCTCGCCTCAAAACAAACAAGCAAACAAAAAACAACCAACAACAACTTGCTCCCGTTTCCAGGGACACAGCCTTGCCAGCATTCCTTGTCTCCTGAGGTCGGGCAGCCAGGCAGTAGTGTGGGAGAGACAGACAACGTTCCTGGAACTACGACTCCAGAGACGGTCGTGCACAAATCAAGCCCAGCACTCCCCACTCCCCATGTAGTGAAAGATCTCCCCGAGTGGGTTGGCTGTGTTAACCAGGTTGCTGGAGTCC
This sequence comes from Montemys delectorum, assembly GCA_019843815.1. Taxonomy (NCBI): domain Eukaryota; kingdom Metazoa; phylum Chordata; class Mammalia; order Rodentia; family Muridae; genus Montemys; species Montemys delectorum. The sequence continues at coordinate 42,904 of JADRCD010236210.1, forward strand.
CAGCACAGACAAGATTTTTTTTTTCCTCAGCTCATCAGGATGTTGAGCGGCAGCGTTTACCTGGAAAATCTTGCACAAATTTTTTTTTTTACCTGCTCCCCTGATTTCTCATCTTGATGCATGCGGGAGGGGGTGGCTGTGGTATTCCTCTACAAGGTATCTTGCGGTGATGGGAAGAGAATGTGTTATTAAATCCTTGTTCTTTGAGGACGCTTATTGGGATGGTTACTATTAACTCTAATAAGAGGTTCAGAAGGCGGATCTATAGCAGGTCGGGGGTACCTGGGCGGAGAGGGAACGGCAAGGCTGGGAAGAAGAGAGCTGATTTTGAAGTCAGCCTCCAGTCAGTCCTACCACCGAAGCACATTCTTTTTGGGAACTGTGAACCTCCACACAGACAGACAGGAGGGCTTGAAGTACAGGGCTGGGACATGCCAAGGAGGGATCCCCAGAAACCTAGAGGATGGCATCTGAGAAGCCAGAGGGGAACCCAGCCTGATTGTCCAAAGGAGGGAAAGGTGAAGAGAAGGAGGCTGGGTGTGGGAAGCAAGGAAGTTCTGGCAACCTTGGGCAGCTTTTATTTTACTGGGTCAGAGTTCACTGTTCTCTTCTGTGACACAGTTCATTACTAGGGCCAAAGGCAAGAGTTGATGGGGGGAGCAGAAACAGCCATGGTGGATGCTGAGCATGACTTTAAAGCAGTGTGGAACTCTTCTACAGTGCTCATCCCCGGGAACTATGGCTTTCTCCCAGTCCCGTAGAAGTGGCTCATTCAGGGTCTGCTAGTTTCTCTGAGGACCGAGAAAAGGGAGGCTCTAACCACTAAACCATCGGGTACTTGTAGGAAGAGCCATGAACAGTAGCTGATATTATCTGTATGGACACTGATGGGGTTCTTGTTGCTGTTGCTGACAGCTATATTATTTCTATTCTTACTATCAATTCCCAGAGTTAGTCTTCATTAACAGGCTTGGAGTTGGTCAGCGGCTTATGAGATCTAGTGGAGAAGCCACAGTACCAATGTTTCTAAGATGAGATGTTTTTGCCCAAAACCAGGAGGGAAGGAAGAAAAAAGCTAAAAGGGAGATGCCCTCCTCCTGGTAGGTCCAGAGCTGAGGATTTATTTGCATTCCACTAAGGACACTAATTGGCTAGATCTTTATCTAAACATGATAGCAATGACATGAGACTTCAGAGATTCGTTTACAGCAGCTGAAAAACGATGTATTCGCCAAGAACAGGAAGCTTGGTTAAGTTTGGAGTTTTCTAGAACTTAGGGTTAGGGGATGAGAATGGGGGTTGGGGCCAGAGAAGGCAGTTGTCGACTCCACAAGTCATTTCCTAAAGATTAAGAGAACAATTCCTGCCCCTTCTCCACCACCCAGGTCAGAAAACAGAGGGCCTGGGAGTCCTGGGAATCTAACCCTAAGCTCAGACTCGCACAGGTTCAGCTCTCCCTGCCACTGGGATCCAGTGGCCAACTTTCTCAATCCCCAACCAGATACCATCACAAAACTTTCCTAGTGTTTCCCAAAATGTTTCTTTGTTTTAGAGACAGGCTGGCCGGGAACTCATTATGTAGCTGAGGCTGGATTTGAACTCCTGATTCCCTATTCTTCTGCTTCCACTTCCCAGTGCTGGGACTACATGTGTGTGTCCCCTTACTATTATGATTCTCTCTAGTGTTTTGTGTTTCTTTGTTTTGTTTTGTTTGTTGAGACAAGGTTTCTCTGTGTAGCCCTGGCTGTTCTGGAACTCACTCTGTAGACCAGGCTGAGATCTCACAGAGATCCACTTGCCTCTGCCTCCTGAGAGCTGGGATCCAAGGCATTTGTTCATCACCACCGAGTGCACTTCTTTAATTCTTGCAACAGGTCTATAAAGTCCACGCCATCATTATCTCCTCTTATGAAAAGAGGTGTATATATTTTTATTTCATGAGTGCTTGCTGGAATGTACATGCACAGTGTGGTGTCTGGGGTTCACAGAGGTCAGAAGAGGGCATCAGCTCTCCACTGGAACTGGAATTATGGGCAGTTGTGCACTGCTCTGTGAGTGCTGGGAACTGTACCCAAGTTTTCCAGCAAGAGAAGCAAGGGTCCCTAACTGCCGAGTCATCTCTCCAGACCCCATTTTTATCTTTTATGGGTGAGAAAATTGCTGCTTGGTGAGGCTGGAAAATTGGATTAAGGTCACAAGGCTGTCACATGGGTAGGGCTCTACTCTACACCTAGACCTGGTGGGTTGTAAGGGCAGGGCTCCCGTCCAGGACAGAGGTATAAGGTTATAACTCAGAGAAAGCCAAATTTTCCAGGACCACATCCTTGGACAGAGGTGTCTCTTCTCTTTGAAAAGAATCTTCATACAGGATAGGGAATCATGGGGGGGTGGGGGGGGTGGAAGGGGGGCTACCTATTCACCAGAGCAAGCTCTGAGAAAGTCTGCAAGTTTGTATCCAGCTACACAGTATTTGTGGGCTTGCCCAGTTGTGAGCAGTGCAAAACATTCATGCCCACACATGTTCATTCATCATTAGGGCACACACACACACACACACACACACACACGTGCGCACACACACACAGGCACACTGGTCATTGTGGAACAGAATGTTTCAACATAGTCTTATTACTTTCAAGCATGCACACAGTGTCATTACAATCCTAGCAATAAAAATCTGTGTCTTCCTACTTGGCTACAGCTCAGACAGGTCCTTCCGGGGGCCACTTTGAACAAGACTAATTGTAAAAATCCCATAAACTGTCTGTGTGGAAGTAGGACATCCAGTCGTGGAGGTTAGTTTTCACTTCAGATCATATAAACTCTTCTCTATCTCAGGTCACTACCAATAATTCTCACTATTGTGGAAAGGAGGGAGAATTGGGATGGAGCATACCTCATGTAATGACCATCCACCACACACAAGCAAGGCTTTACTGTGGCCTGCATTCATGGAAAATTCCACATGCCTTATCCCTGCAGAGATGCATGTGTACAACATGCTAAGCTCAGGAGAGCACTTCCGTTTTTATGAAGAGAAAGGCAAGCAGGTAGACGCGGGAATCAAGTTAGCGTCCATCTGCTTTGTTTCTCAGAGTGATGCAACTGTCATCAATCTCAAAACACGGAAGGTTAAAGGGTGAATCAGAGGGTGCCTTGAAGCTAAAGACAGGAAGAAACCCTGCAGTCTGGCGACCCTTAGGAGACCAGTGACTCAGTGGCTCCCGATACCCTATAACACACAGTTGAGAAGGGTAGGTTGCCCAGAGGATGAGACCTGGCACATGCGTAGCAAGGCTGGTGAGGGCGAGAAGATGAGGAACCAACTATTCTCTCTCAGATGTGGCCCCAGAAATTCAAAGCAGTCTTGGGTACAACTCCTAGCTGGGATGAGCTCAAGGTTGAACGATCCCTAGCATATAAATGGTGCTTCACCTGTGCCAAGTGCGGAACCATGGTCCCAGTCTGGGAGCCCCCATCTACTCTTGAGGGAATGCCTGAAGTAGGGGCCTCAAGCTCATCTCCAGCTCAGCACTGGTTTCTCTGCAGAGCCACAATAGAAGGAAATGCAGGCTCCTCAGGATCGGCCTGGAGGGGATTTCCACGGGGAGGGAGCCCAACTTGCCACCTGGAGTCTATGCACCGTGGGGGCCCTGCTATGCTTGCTAGGGGATGAGGGTGGGGGTGGGGCGTGAGAGACAGTTTTTGGAGATGGAGCAGGGCAAAGAATCGGATCCCTTTCATTTGACCGAAGATGCTCGAGTGTTTTCCTAAGCAGGTCGGGGCACAGAGCTGGTATTTGGCGGCAGCTCCAGCTCAGGAGTAGAACTTTGCTCAACTTGGTCGACCCCAGTTTTGAAGCCTAACTTTAAAAAAAACAAAAAAAAAAAACAAAAAAAAAAAAAAAACACTTGTGGAGAATCAAGATTTTAAAACAAAAACAAAATTAACAAGTCCCAAGTCCCAAGTGGAGAGCTGAGATGAGAGGGTATGAAATAAAATGGGGGGGGGGGGAGGTGAGCAAGTGGGAGCCAGCGTGTCAGAAGGAGTACCGACCTGTTTAAAGGAAGCTGGATGTGTTGGGGAGGAAGTGGGAGAGAGAGGAAGTGGGGTAGGGTGGAGGGGGAAGGGGCGAGTAAAGAAGGGAAGGGGCTAAGAGAAGAAGGGACCGGGAGGTGGGAGAAGAGTGGCCTGGAGCCGGGAGGGAGGGCCTCGGGGAAGACTCTGGGGAGGAAGGTGCCGGGATTTCCACCGTCCTGGACTCCGCGGAACCTCTGCGTGCCTGAACCGGTGAGATCTCTTCTCTGTGGTGGGTTTAAAATCTTGGAGACAAATTCAAGGACAAAAATGAAGCCTCTCGGGTTTGTTAGGGTCCCGAAGCTGGAGAGGCGCGGTGGGAAAAGCCCGCAGTTTGTTGAAACAAAGCTGGGGGCTTAGAGTGGCAGTGCCTGCCAGCGAGCAGGACCATCATGGCCTTCAGCCCCCGCAGCCTGGAAGCCCCCAAGTGCTTGGTCTTCAACCCCACATTGAAAAATCTCAACACGGGTTAGGGGATAAGAGAGTCCTGAGATGAGGTGTCCTGAGGCCTGGAGCTGGCCTCTGGGGCGCATCACGATCGAGTGGCCTTGAGCCCACTACCAACACCAAGCCGCCAGAGCCCATCTGGGACCTCTACTCTCTCCACCTACTATTTGTAGCCAATTCCCAGCAAAGCCCACATCTCCTGGCCCCACGCACCGCCCACCCCTGCGGCGCACTGGGGATAAAACCCCACCGCCTGGGGAAACGGAGCGAAGCGGTGAGCCCTGGATGCTCCTGGGATTTCAGAAGCCAGCGGCCAAGGTGTCCAGAGACACTTGTCTCCAAGGACAGACGCCCTCTGTCCGGACTAACCTAGGGAATCGCTGGGCGTCCAAGTGCGGACTAGAGTCGGATCTCCAGGCCCTGCACAGACGCAGCCAAATGAAAACACATAGGAGTGAGATTTAAACCAGCAACCCCAGCAACGCTTTCTTGCACATGGGAAAGGTATTTTTCTTCCTCAAAAGGTTTAAAGTTATTCTCCCTGAGTCTCCCCATGGAGACTGGGGAGACATTTTTAAGTCTCTCCAGGAGGTCAAGATCCAAAGAATCAGATTTGAGAGTTGGCAATAAGGTGGTGGTGGTGGTAGTGGGGGATGGTTGGAGGAAAAGATGAGAACAATCTGCGACGATTGCCATTTTTCTCTCTCATACCCACTTTCTGTTCAGCGAACCTCGAGAGCAGGCAAAGCAGTCGCTCTAGTTTGAGCAAATTCGTTCACCAAAGACAACCTTCTGAAGTTAGATTATATTTTGGAAGGTCTGTAGACATTGAAATTTAGTTACAGGAAGTTTAAAAAAACCTACGGAATGCATTCCAAATTCCAGTTAAATCCTCCAGTTAAAAGTGCTCTCTGCAATTTTAAATAGCACACACATCAATACAAATAAATGCCCGTGGAAGGCGGTCTTTGTTTAAGGCAGTTTCGTTTTAAGAATTATTGAGTTTCTTTCAACAGAGATAGTCTTCTGACTTTAGCGTGGGATTGGCATAATGGAACTGGTTTTGGTGAAGAAATCTCAATTTGCATTTTTATCTTAAATAGTGTCAGAATAGTCGGAGATGTGAGAAAACGCTTCACCCTGAGAAATCGAAACTCCTAGCCATGGTCTGTTTATACCACAGACCACACAATTCGCTGGATTTGGGCTGATTTCTTTCTCAGAAAAGAGAAATGATGAGTTGTTTTAAAAAAATTAATTCCAAACAAACATCTAGAAAAATCGTCCACGAGTGCAAAACTAACTACATTCACGAGCTCATAGCCCACTTAAAAGTCCCTCTCACAACATGAGTCTACGGAGGAAACACACACACTCAAGAAATTAGATAAGTCTGACACTTTCAAGAACTAAGCACCATGGTTGGCATTTCCTTAAAGTTATACAACGGGTTATGGCCACATTCATAACTCAAATCAGATAATACATTCACATTCTAACCCATAGAATGCAGGCAACATTAGACTGCTCCGCAATTTAGGGACAGATTTCTAACATCTCTAAGCTAAGAAGCCAAACGGAGACATAGCACACACCACTACTGACACCAACAAAGCAACAACATTCTATTTAATGTAATTGCTGAAAATGAAGCCCTATCGTTTTTCTTTCTTGGCGTGTGTGTGTGTGTGTGTGTGTGTGTGTGTGTGTGTGTTTGCACGCTTGGGCCGTTAAAATGAAATTTCAAGGACAGCAGTCAATATTATTAAAACCCACCTAAAATTTTATATTTCCAGGTCAGCTGAGTTTACAGCAATATTTTTTTTATAGTCGAACAGAAAAAAATCACTGAAGTGCTACATTAAGATAAAAAACCGGGGCAACTTTCAAAGCAAATCTTATGGTCCTGTTTTATAATTAAATCGCTATTTGTGCGAGGAGACAGAGGCAGGTGGAACAAAAACTATTGAACATTTGGCTATTTTATATGTGCAGGAGATGAGTAATTTTGTTAGAGTAGAACACAAACACAGCTTTTAAAATTACATTTTAAGTTGGTAAGGCATTTATTGTAATGGTTAACATGAGGTATAACTTTATTTAGTATATATGTCTCTATAAAGCACCCTCCCCCAGGAAATTTGCCACCACTACAGCAAGATCTGTAATCAAATATCCCATGGGAGGGGCTTGTGAAATTTTCGAGGTGATGGAGGTGAACCCAGGCAGACATAGAGACTAAAACCAAGTTGCATAATCATATTTACTTTATCTGACAGTAATTGACTGAACTGTCTGATAGGAAAACCTATTGTTAATTGAGCACAGATCCAAGATTTCTAAGATCTTTTCAGACAAGAGAATACAAATGCCCCAGAACATACTAGTAACTGGATACAAGTGGAACTAGATTCTGTGCCCGATAAGCACAGTTTTTCTGCCCTAGGCGGCTCACACTTGGCAGCGCTCAGGCTGTGTGTGTGTGTGGGGGGGGGTCTCAGGTGCCGGCCGCTGACGCGGGAAAGGGAGGCCACTTGGATGGGATTGGCCTGCCTGGAATCCTTGTTGGGTACCCTCTACTTAGAAACCAGTGTAAGTCAAGACTAGACCTTTTGGAAAGGGAAATAAATCAAAGATCAACGCTAGAAATCAAAGGATAGGTGGAAGTGGCCAGTGCGCTGGATCAGCGGTGTGCCGCGATGGGGGTGGGAAAGGTAGCTTGGTTAAGCCATCGATGGCACAGACTGGCGCGTTCAAAGAGAGTCTTTACAGGCCCGGTCCTGTCCAGCCTGCTCTGAAGCAAGTTGGCCTGGATCCTCAAGAGAGAAGGGCTGTCCAGGTGTGTCTTGAGGATACTTGACCAGGTAGTGGCGGCAAAGGGATTTGGAGGAGACCCCGCCACGTGCCCCTGCAGGTAAGGAGCAGCCAGCCGTCTACGTGGGCAGAGAGAAGAGGCCATAGTGTGCCTTCTCGGCCGCAGCAGGTGTGTGGGTGTATCACTGAGTTGCAGGCGTTGGACAGAGATGGGGTTGGGGGGGTTCACCCAGCCAGGGTTCTGGGGCAAGGTTTAAGCGAGGCCGAAGCGTCCCTAGCAAACAAGAAACCAAGCAAGAAAAAAAATTGTGTGTGTGTGTGTATATATATATATATATATATATATGTGTGTGTGTGTGTGTGTACGTGTATATATATACGTATATATGTATATATACGTATGTGTATACGTATATATGTGTATATATACGTATATATACATATATATATATGCAAAGGCGTTTATCTTTTCTTTGGTGTAGATCTTGAAATCACTTGGAAGCTTAGAAAGGTGGACAACGGGAAGGAATAGACGCATTTCTCTGCGAAGGATTTTGCCTTGCAGTTGGCCACAGGGTGGGGGACTGAGACTAGAGCATGGTTTCCTTCTGCTCCTCTGACTGGCAGCGGGGACGAGCAGCACGCGTCCACTCAATGTCCCCCACCCTGCAGCGCAGCGCACTCACCCCACCTCTGGATGTTTGTGTTTCGGATCCACAGCAATACCAGGCACACTCCTCCCTTGGTGGACTGGCGGGCCCTTTGCAGCGACCACGGCCTCAGCCAGCAGCGTCCACACTTTCAAGTCTTAAAGCCAAAAGGCTCCTGCGACCAAGGAATGGTTTCAAGGAGCCAGGGCCTAACCACAGATGATCTTTTCCCGTCTCCCCCAGAGCACGTGGAGGGAGCCTCGTCCCAGCCTCCCTGGTGGCCCCAGGAGCTGCCTCCCCGCTGTATTTCCGCTCCCCCCCCCCCGCCCCCCCTCTCTCTCCTCCCAACTCGCAGTTCTTTCTTTCCAGGGCCAAGGGCATCAACTCCTCTCGCTGCCGCCTCGGGGTTCCGCAAGGCCGCTCTCCACGTAATCTGCATTCATGCCCTGTCTACACGTTTCCCAGGGCGTCATCCTCAGTCACCGTGCCATCCAGTGGTCCCTTTCAGTTGAGTCCAGTCTCTCCCAAACTGTGAGGTTCTACTGGCAAAAAGAAAAAAAGAAAAAAAAAGAAAAGGAAAAAAGAAAAAAAAAAAGAAAAAGAAAAAAAGAAAAAGAAAAAAGAAAGGAAGAAAGAAAGAGAAATAAGAGCAAGGGCGGCCTACTCAGGAACCCTACATAGAACTAGTCCTTGCTTGGTTTTCCAAGGCCTGCTGCCCACCCATTTTGCTCTTACTCTCACAAGGGTTCCGGGTTCCACTCCGGGGGCTAGGCATGTAGGCGGGCGGATACCAGTAGGTGATCCCACAGGCAGTTTTCAGAATCTGAGACTACAAATATTCTCTCTGCAGAATACAACCACGGTTTCATAAACGGAGTAGAGGAGGGAAAGAGGGCATTTCGGAAAGTTGAGGCCTATACTCAGGCTCCCGACTCCCCTTCAGAAGGCGGCCTGAGCTGCAGCCACAGCTGGGTTCCCTCCCTTCTGAGACCGGAGCCACCCAGTGTGCAGTGGAACATCAGCCAGGTCAGAATCAATGCAGTCAACAAACACTGCTTTGACCTCCCACAAAGAACGAGGGTAGTTACAAGTATTGAGCTCTTTGCTTTAGTAGACAACTGTGCTATGCTTCCGGCCTGGTTATTTTTACGCTCCCACAATAACTCTAAAAGAGGCAATTCGGCTCCTTTATACAGGCCAGGAAACTGAGAAAGTCCAAAACCAAACACCGAGTCAGGCCAGGATTCGAAATATAGACACCAACAGAACTCGGTGGTCTTGTCTTCTACAAACCTGCTCTCCGAAGCCACTTAGAAGGCTGCCAGGGCAAGCACCTTCTGGACCCTGCCCCTCAGGGACTCACAATCTAATGTGACAATCAGGCGTACACATACAGCTATGGCACTAGGTGGGGGGAAGTGACAAGTGACATTACTGAGCAAGTTCCGGGGAAGAGGACCTCCAGGTTAGGCGATCTGGCGGGGCGCTTCCTTAGAGGTATTTAAGCAGAGCCTCGGAGAACAGCTTTCCATTCGTGGAAGTGAGGGTAAGAAAGGCACTCCAGGTGGCGAGGACAGCTAGAGTAAAGACGAGGTGGAATTTGACACGTCGCTCATATTCCCACAGAAACAACACTCCTCTCCTTAGAAATCCACAGTCCGGTATTTACTGGCCAGGAAGTTTTCCTGCCCTGAAGCAGCTGAAAAGCCACAGTGTCATGGCATCCTTCCAAGACTTTGTTGCTTCATGGACAGTGAGCCTCTCAGAACTGCCCCTGGTCGGGAAGGTGCAGCTAGGAAGAGCGGGAGTCGGTGATTCGGACACCCGGCTCTTTGCAGCTTCTCCCATCGCGACTTGGACCTCAGGACCCTATTCTAGTCCCTGTCTATTTCTGGGAGCGCAGCAACATCCCACTGGGTGGACGCAGAGGGCGTGGCCCGCACACACCAGAACCAATTGGGAAGGAGGCCAGGATGCCGACCCCGCCCCCTTGACGTGACGCAGGGCCCCCGGACAGAGGCTTCACAGCCCCGGCCCCAGTCCTTGCAGTGGCTGTAACAAAACCCAGACCCCCAGGTCCCTGCCAATGGAGGCGATTTAGACTGGAGCTGGACCGCGTCTGTCAAAAGCTCGACTCCGCACCACCGCGGAGTCCAGAAGAAGAGCTGGAACCACCGCACTCCCTCCCCGCCCCCACCGGGATTTATTGAGTATTTGGACTGGACAATTAAGTGGCCCTGATGATGTTACCAAGCCCGGTCACCTCCACTCCTTTCTCAGTGAAAGACATTTTGAATCTAGAGCAGCAGCGGCACTTTCATGGAGCTCACTTGCAGGCGGAACTGGAGCAGCATTTCCACTCGGCGCCTTGCATGCTGGCAGCAGCGGAGGGGACGCAGTTTTCTGATGCAGGAGAGGAGGACGAGGAAGAAGAGGGAGAGAAACTGTCCTATTTGAACTCACTAGCTGCTGCAGAGGGCCACGGAGATTCGGGTCTCTGTCCTCAGAGCTATGTCCATACAGTTCTTCGAGACGCTTGCAGCGGGCCCAAGGAACAAGAGGAGGAGGTTGTGAGCGAACGGAGCCAAAGTGAGTAGAGGGATGGGGGAAGGAAAGACGTCCCTACACCTGGGGCAATGGCTCAGCGCTCATAAACAACCATAAACCTTGCCAGCATGGCCACCCGCCGCTTTCACACTCGGCTAGGGTCGTGCTTTCGCCAGGTTCAAGGACAGCTCTGCCAAAGAGCACAGCACAGGTACCTGAGATGGAGTTGGGGCTGGGGCGGGAGGTGGGGGGTGGGAGGAAGAGAAAACTACTCTTCCTCGGGAGCAGGGGCCGGAGCAGTCCCCGAGGGAAGGAAAAGTGATAATTGAAATCCCTGGTTCCTTGAGCAATGTGTACCAGGGGCCCAGAGACTGGGTCTTAACTTGTCCGTGGTGTGCGTGTGCGTGTGCATGTGCGTGTGTGTGTTAGTGTGTTCTCTCGCACACCCATCTTCTCAAAAAAAAAAAAAAGGGGGGGGGGGAGGTCAGTTGTCTGCCATTTTTCTTTCTGTCATTCTTCTCCTGTGAGGTGAGTTCAGTGAGGCCAGGGCAGTCACTCCGGCTTTTCAGAAAAGGCAGTACAAGCAGGTTGTGTTTTCCGACAAGAAACTTTGAGAGACACACCACCTTACTTCTGAGCTTGTTGCTCTCCGTTCTTACATTCGTAGAACTCAGCGGAGGAGAGGGGATATGTGGGAGCGCGATCCATATCAGATGACCGCAGCAAGGTGAAGGCCTCTAAAAAATATCGTAGTGCTCGCTCTGCGTCTCATACTGCAGGCAGAGTAGAATGGTTAACGTTCCTAATTTAGTTGGGGATTCTGGCTACTCAGCAGATGAGAGGTGGGTTAGACAGGAAAATCGGATAACTGAATAAGCCCATAAGGAAATGGCGGAAAGGGAACCAGAATCAAATAATCTCTTCTCCAAGTGGAGATTTGATCTGGCTGAGACCAAGATCTTTTCTCTGACAGTTCCCCAGGCCTAACACAGGCAATGAAACTGTCTAAATCGATCCAACTTTTTTCCTCTGTAAGGTAATATACAAATATTGTCACAGACACATTTTCAGGAGTTTTGAGAATTTTAAAAAAGTCAATTCTTGAGCTGCACATACGCCTTTCACTTGGATATTTCCAAACAGAAAATTTTTCGCAATCAACCCATGTATGCAGGCCGCCTGTCCCCAATATCAACTCGTTTCACACCTTCAGGGGAGTGGAAGGCAAACGAGTTTGCAAATACTGTCGTGTTCCGCGGTCGCCTGAAAATCGTCATTAGCCCCTGGACCCGCACACTTAATCTGTTTTCTCGCTGATGCTCAAATTTAATAAATGTGAGCTGACTATTCCCCACCGAACAAGCCTCCTCCCAGGGGAGATGCTCCGCCTGACTGGGGGCCCTTGGGCGCCGGGAACCGGGAACTTTCCCCAAATCTAGCATTTACTACGGAGTCTTCTGTGCTTCCGGGGCGTTAGGGGTGGTATCCTGGGAAGCAGAAAGGCTAATAATGTCTTGCTTCTCCCTTAGAAAGCTGCCAGTTGAAGAAGTCTCTGGAAGCGGCGGGGGACTGTAAGGCGAGCGAGGACGGCGAGAGGCCGAAGCCGCGCAGCCGCCGGAAGCCGCGGGTGCTCTTCTCGCAAGCTCAGGTCTTCGAGCTGGAGCGCAGGTTCAAGCAGCAGCGGTACCTGTCGGCGCCCGAGCGCGAGCATCTCGCCAGCAGCCTGAAGCTCACGTCCACGCAGGTGAAGATCTGGTTCCAGAATCGCAGGTACAAGTGCAAGAGACAGCGGCAGGACAAGTCCCTGGAGCTGGGGACGCACGCGCCGCCGCCGCCACCCCGCCGCGTGGCAGTGCCGGTGCTCGTGCGGGACGGCAAGCCGTGCGTCACGCCCAGCGCGCAGGCCTACGGCTCGCCCTACGGCGTGGGCGCCGGCGCCTACTCCTACAACAGCTTCCCCGCCTACGGCTACGGGAACTCGGCCGCCGCAGCCGCCGCCGCCGCCGCCGCCGCCGCCGCCGCCGCGGCTTACAGCGGCAGCTACGGCTGCGCCTACCCGACGGGCGGCGGCGGCGGCGGGGGCGGCGGAGCGGCCTCCGCGGCGACCACCGCCATGCAACCCGCCTGCAGCGCCACGGGCGGCGCATCCTTTGTGAACGTGAGCAACCTGGGAGGCTTCGGCAGCGGCGGCGGCGGCGGCGGGCAACCCTTGCATCAAGGTGCGGCAGCCGGGGCCGCGTGCGCGCAGGGGACCTTGCAGGGCATCAGGGCTTGGTAAGGTCTGGGCAGGACACGCGGCGGGCGTCCGACCGCACGCTGGGCGCCCCGGGAAGGAGACACGAGAAAGGACAGACCCAAGGGCCAGGTCCCCTCGTTAAAATATAAAACAGACGTATCGCTCCTTCCAAGGGGCCAGGGTCGCAGCACACTCCAGGCCTGGGGCATGGGGCTCAGCGGAGAAAGGATGCCCTGGTCCAGTCCTCATGACTGCTTGAAGCAGAATCACCGGCCGGGCGCCAGGGAAGAGGTGGCTCCCCTACCCTGACTCTGCGGGGAGTGCGGGAGGCTGGGACTCCGGCTGTCGCTTGCTCT
>JADRCD010236211.1:0-12294 GCA_019843815.1 Montemys delectorum
GTCAGGCCCCAACGCTCTGGGAAATGCATTATTCAGGGCCTGCCGGGCTCTCACCTCCCTCCCCTGGTCAGGATAGTCACACTCACCACCCCATCCTCGGCAGGTGCATTGTCTCCGACTACCAGCATCACTGGGCAGCTAGGAGACAGAGGAGAAGGGTCATCTGGCCTGGGTTTGGGGCAAAGGCAGGGGACTAGCTGGAGGGCAGGCAGGAGTCACTCACCGGAGTGTCTTGGCATTGGGCACCGTCCCAGGCCGGTTAATGTCAAGGTCTCTGCGGCTGTGGAGGAGGGCAAAGGTAAAGAGGGCATCCCAGGGGTAGATCCCAACACGGCCAACTGGTAAACCATCGAGTCCTGAACTTGCTCTGTGCACACAAGGCCGTTTGGATTCTCCCTATCTTGATTCCCTTCAGAACCCCCAAAACTGTGCCCGGGATGTGGCATTTCCATCCTGCACATCCCTGCTCTGGGACCACACATATGACGACATATTACTAAATATGGCACCGGGTCTCTCCCTCGCTGCAGTTCTCCAGCAGAAACTTCCTCACTAAAAGTTTGCAAAAGCAAAGATACAGCAGGGTGGGCTTCCCTCGCAGAAGAGCTTCCAAGGGCTTCCACAAAGCACTGTGGGGACCCTGCAGCCTCATCTGACCTTCCATTGTACAAGACTGACTGAGCACCCAGTCCTGCAGTGGGGATCAAGGACGCTGCTGACCTTCTCCACCCAGCAAAGGAGACAAGCAAGAACCAGTGACCAGAGTCCCTGGCCCTGTGCCCCCTCAGCTCCGAGGAAGCCCCATCCTTGCTAAGAAGCTACCCTCTCAGACTTCAAAACCAGCTCATCTACAGGCTGAGGGATGCTGCTGCCCACCCTGCGTCCTCCCGTGGGGAATAGGGACACCTGTACCTGTTGTACATGTTCCAGAAGAGCTGCAGGTTGGCCTGGTTCACCACATTTGAGATCTGCTGCCGGTAGCTCTGTACCAGCTCCGTGTTGTTCACTAGCTCCTCCTGGACATGAGAGGGTGGGACGGGGCACACACGGGCAGAAGGGCAGGGGCAAAGGGCTCTGAGAGGGCATGTGGGAGGAACCTGGTCCCAACTCCCGGCAGGAGTGGTCTGGGAGGCAGAGGAGGTACCTCAGGAGTGGAGAGGCTTCCTGCAGGCTACCTCAGAGGGGCACTGCGACCCAGCCCTGCCTGACCTGCAGCAGTCGCCCACTTGCCTGTGCTGGCTGAGCCTCAAGTCTGTAGCCCACTCCTGAGGACACCCCACATGCAGTCTGAGCCACCTCTTACCTGGCTGAAGAGATGGGAGAGTACAGTATCCGGTAAAGTGCTGGTCAAGCCAGAGAGCTGCAGGAGGGAGGGAAAGCCAGAGTGAAGCTCAGCTCACTGCTAACAGGGTCAGGCCACGAGGGCTTGGCGCTTACCTTGGTGGCAGCCCAGTCAATCCAGCCTTTGCCGTTGGGGTCAATGTTCATCAACACCAGCCCCTCCACCAAGTCAGGGAAGATGAGCTGCAGGGTAAGGAGAAAAGCAAATCAGGCCGTGTAACTTTTGCGTGGTAAGATCTTCATCTTCAGGCTATCACCGATGGGCTGACTGTGTAGCTTGCTATGTATGTATAGGATGTCACATGCCAGGAGCCTTGCTGATCTTCCTCTCTGCCCACCCCTAAAACTTAACTGATTTAGGTGGAGTCCATGATTACAGCAGCTTTTTACCCTAATACATGTGTGTGCATTTGCTTGTGTGTGTGTGGCTCAGTGTGTGACTGCTCTTCCAAAGGTCCTGAGTTCAAATCCCAGCAAATCCCTATCACGCGTCCAGACAAATGCTCATTCATGAAGCCACGATCCTTTCTATTATTTTGTTTTTGAAGGTGTTGCAAACTGAGTAATGAACATCTTTAAATCTTGTTAAGTGTGTATGTGTGTGTGTGTGTGCGAGAGAGAGAGAGAGAGAGAGAGAGAGAGAGAGAGAGAGAGAGAGAGAGAGAGAGATTCTCTTCTTCCACCCCTTCCACCACATGGGTTCAAGAGATCAAATTCAGGTTGTGAGGCTTGGTGGCAAGCTCTTCCACCTGCTGAGCCAGCTTGCTGGCCCCATCTTAAAACGGCTGTTCCCTTCCCTGCTTTTTATAGTTATAGAAGCTCCCGTGGTAGAGGGAAAGAAACTAGCCTTTCAAAGCCAGCCTCTGCTGCCTGGGATAGAGACCTGTGTGTTCTGCTCAACTGTCAGCCTGTATGTAGAACAGGAGACATACACATGCCTCAAGGTCTGCAGAGTCTGGAGTAGTCTACAGCTAACAAAATGACTGCATGGGAACAGAAACTAAAGGTAGGAATTCTTCTTTCTCAACAATAAATGTTAAAACATTAAACAGTTTCTGGGTTTTTTAAAAAATATTTATTTTATTTATTTTATGTGTATGAGTACACTGTAGCTGTACAGATGGCTATGAGCCATCATGTGTGTGGCTGCTGGGAATTGAACTCAGGACCTCTACCAGCCCTGCTCACTCCGGCCCCACTCGCTCTGGCCAGTTTCTGGTTTTAGAGATGAAGGCCTCCCTGCCTAACCTATTATTTCTGAAATGTGGTTTCTCTTCAAACCTCAGAACGGGAATGTAAGTGTGGTATGTGGTTAAAAGACCATTTGTGTCCATACAGCACTGCATCCACTGGGGACAACCTTTGTTGGTGGACAGAGTGACCACTTACATTTTGTCACTAACAGAATTCTGGCTTTGGGGCTAGAAAGGTGGCTCAGCAGTTAAGAGCATTGACTGCTCTTTCAAAGGTCTTGAGTTCAAATCTCAACAACCACAGAGTGGCTCACAACCATCAGTACAGCCACAGTGTACCCATATACATTAAACAAACAAACAAACAAACAAACAAATGAATCTTTAAAAAAAAAAGATTTCTGGCTTTGGACAACAGTGAAGCAGGAGGTAGTGAGCAGTCTTCTCAAGCAATGCACGGGGAAGGAACCGCCTTTTCTGTTTATTCTAATATTCATTTATGATTAGTGTAGGAGGCATGTCATAACTCATGGACAGCTCTGGAGTCCCTCTCCCCCTCCATGTGGGCTCCAGGGACCAAGCTCAGGTCGCCCACCGGCTCGCGTGGCTTACCTGTTGAACCATTCGCCAGCCAATCCATCTACTTTAAACATTTTTTGTGTAGTGCTAGGGGTGGGACCCAGAGCCTCACCACCCATGCAAGGCCAACACTATCACGGGTCACGTCCCTAGGACCTCCACTCCCCCACCCCCATTTCTTTCTAAGTTAATTTCCTTGGAGGGAAAAAGAAGGAAGGAAAGCGCTTCTCTCAGCAAAAGGGAAGAGAGAAGAGGAGGAGAAGGAGGAAGAGCAGGGAAAGCCCTTGTGGCTCGGGGGTCACCCTCTAGGCCTGGCCTGGGGTTCCGAGGGTGGGGAAACTCACTGCAAACTTGGCCAGCACATAGGCTCCAGCTCCCACTCCAATGCCAATCACGTACTTGAACCTGTGGTAGAGCAGAGCTGGTCACTCTAGGGCTGTGATGTCATTTCCCATGAAACTCAGACAGAGCACATCTCACCTAGCACCCCCCCCCCCCAGCCCTCAGCTGAAGTCAGGCTAACTAATGGCAGTGGTATGGGCCTCTCCATCCTGCAGCCCAGAGCTGGGAACTAGGAGGGACTTACCCAAAGTGCTGTACCACACTTGGGAGCATGGCAGCCAGCTGCTCCATGGAGGGGAACTGGTACCTGTAGGCAGAGGAGACATTCAGGACCTGGATACAGTGAGGGCATGGGGCTGGAGTGAGTGAAGAGACTCTGGGGTCACCTACCCCTGAGGGAACTGTGACGCTCCCACCTGCTGCCCAGGGGCATCCACATGGCACACCACAAAGTGTTTGGTGATCTCCTGCATGTCCTCAAAGTTGAAGAAGGTGTTGAAGCACAGCTTGTCTGCAAAGACACACCTCTTAGAGGTCAAAAAGAGAGGACAGGCACCAAGGATGACAGGGGCCCTGTGGGCTGGCAGTCAGGATAAGGAAGGCTGGATGGGCCAGTAGGGAATCTTCAGGCCGGAGGCCAAGTCACAGAGGGGAGTGGGAACTGGGATCTTCAGGACCATGCATGGAGGGGAGGAGACCTCGATGCTACGGGAATTCAAGGCAGGAGCAGGCAGGTGGATCAAGACACAACTGCACTTACGATTGAGACCCACATCATGGTAGGTGAGGATGGCTGGGCGGTTCCCTTTGGGAGAGCCCCGGATCACCACATGCAGAAGGCCATAAGGTGTCTCAATGTCATGTTCCTGTGGGGGACAGAGGGCACTGGACACTAGTTCTTGGAGAATGAAGTGGTGGAGCCCCTAGCCAAGGTGTGTCTCTATTGTATCACCTCAAGTCACCCCTACAGAGGACAAGCGAATGGAGCCTCACTCTCAGAGGTATTCAGCACAGGGACAAAGTCCTGACTCTCTCTAAAAACCCACCTGCCACTGCCTAGCTCCTGCTCTGCATCCTGCCTGCCACAGAGTCCCAGGAGGCCAGTCTTCTCCATTTCCCAGAGTCCTCCTAGGAGAGCTCTGCCATCACAGCCCAGATCCCACCCCCACTACCAACCTATAAGGCATGCTTCCTTCCTGCAGAATGGCTTCTGCCAGGCCACCTAGAAACCACAGCAAACACTTCTGTGTCGGCCATACCCTGCCCCAAGGTCTTCTGCAGTCCCTACTCCCAGATCCTAAGCCAATGCACTTGACTCTGTTACTCGGGACTAGTCCTGCAGGGGCCCCTGGTTCTGTGTGACTTTGATCGGGGCAGGCAACTTCTCAAATCCTCATAGGGGCTTTGTGGGAGCTGTGGTGTGGAGACCAGGTCCAGAGGAGGGGCTGCTGCACCTGGTACCCCAGAACCTTGAGGGGGGTACCCTGTGGATTGGCTTTTTTGCAAACAGGTCATTCCTGGGCAGTCAATCAGGAAACTCCAACAGCTTGGTCAGGGGTGAATATACCCTTCCTCTACCACAGGGGTCCTGATGTCATCGCCAGCGGCCCAGAGATGGAGCTGGGGTTGCAGTTGCCAACAGGAGAGAAGCAGCAAGTGACTGAGAACTGACTGTGGGCCAAGCTGCCTTATCTGCCACTCGAGAGAGAGGGAACCTAGACTCCACTCTGCAGGCACGGGCACCAGCTTCAAAGCCAGCTTCCCACAGAGGCTTTCTACATGCGGGATGACAGGCGCTGTGTTCACACCCTGTTTCCAGAAGGAAATGATCAAGTGGAGATGGCTCCCATGACAGTGGGCTACACTCTGGGATTCACATTCTCCTGGGAGGCCCATCTTCCTGTGGTCTTCAGTTAGACCCAGGCCCAATGCAGCCTCCCAGGCCTGTTCTTCTTCAGGACCCGTTTGGCCAAGAAAAGCTTCCTGTTCACTGGTGTCCAACACATGCCACCTCATTTATTCCTGAAAGGACCCCAACCCTCTCCAGTTGGCTCTACAAGAAGAAGCAGGCCCACAAAGGCTAAGAGACACGCCCAAGGTCACGCCCAGGGTTGCCGAGATGCCAGCTTGGGCCTTGGCTCTGCACCAATGGAAGCATTTTCTGAGGGGGGAGGCTCAGATCCACCCAAAAGGATCTACCTCTTAAGCAGGCTGCCCCCACCCCAGCCGGCTGCTTTTCTCCTCTGGGTTCCCTGCTATGGTCTCTTCACTGTTCACTTAGCTCAGAGAAAGGGATGAGGTGCACAGTGTAAAAAAGTGCCACATGCTACCAAGCAGTCTGCGGTCCCTTCCCAACCCTAACATGGATGCCCAAGTCCTTACCCCTGGTCAGATACCATCAGTCACAGCACTGACCAAGTAAGGTTCACTTCCCTGATAAAGAAGCGCTAGCTTTGGTAAGGTCATGGAGAGCTAAGGGAGAGATGACAACCAAATTTTTTGTCCAGAGGCCTAGTGACCTTGACTGAATGTTTCAGCAACTTCTCTAACACCTCCTCCTCCCCAACCCTGGGCCAAGAACTCAGACCTAGCTTGCCAGACAGAAGCTGAGCATCCCTACCCCTCAGGGTGCTGACTACAGAGGGAACATGCCTCAAGGGCCACAGCCCAGCAGACTGTCAGCCCCTCCATTCCCAGGGTAAAGTGCTCCCATTGGCTCCTGGTGACGTCAGAGCCCCGCCCCCCAGGTGGGCGCTAGAGGGATGCATTGCGGCAGGCGGCAAGGGAGGGGGGCTTTGACGTCCCCTTTCAGTCTCTCTCCTCAGCAGTGACCTTGAGGGCTGGAAGAAGAGGGTCAGAACAAGGCTTTGGCACACCACGGTGATGGCTGTGGTATGATTTGTATTCAGCAGCTTCCTGGGTCATCCGGGAAACAAGGTCTGCAAGGGAGGGGAAGGGCAGACTAGGACCAGACAAGAAAAGTAGGGATGAGTGATGTGGAGCCTGGGATGCAGGCAGGGCAAATCTGCCCTCGAATCTTCCTCCTGGAGGAAGAGCACAGGGCTTGGGCAGCTGCTGCTCCTCCCCCATGGCAAGAGGAGGTATCCTGGGGCCCCACGCCCTGCCAGCTCAGTGCTCTAGCTTTATCTTCCCCACCCTGTTAAAAGAGAGCAACGCAGCCTTTCCTCAACTCTTTTGAAGACAGGGACTCCCACCCTTCAGCCCGGCACTGCAGAGCACTGGGGACACATAGCAGCTCCTTACGAAGACACGACACCCTGCTGCAGCTAGCCGGCATCAAGACGATCTCCCCCAGCCAGACCCTGCAGGCACAACCCTGACAGATGCTAGGAACACGCCAGGGGCTCCCAGAGGATGCACCAAGCTGAAGCGACCCCAAGCAACTAGGCAGACGCCAGTGTTCCCGCGTGAGGCAGAGAACGCGAGCCAGCAAAGAGGTCAGTCGCTCGCTGCATTTTCCAGACACCAACCATCTTATCCGGCCCTCCACCCAGGGCCTGAATAGACCAGAAGGCAGCATCCTGGCAGACCTGTCACCACACAGAGCAGGAGGACACCCTGTCCTCGGGAAGGTCACAAGGATGCCCCAACCTCCCCGTCCATCCCTTAGCGCCCCTGGACCCTCACTCACCCCATCCCAGCACTCCGGCATCTTGCAGAGGAAGGGAATTTGCCGAACCAGAGTGGGCAAACAAAAGCCCGAGTCACTCTGTCTAGAGGGAGGGGGCAGCCTGGGTGGGAGACTTCAGCTCTGTGGTGGGGCAGAGCTCCCGTGATTTTATACACAGATCCTGGCCCTGCCCAGGCTGGTCCCTCCTCCTTGAGAGGTTTCTGCGCAGCGACTTGCTCACACGGAGCCCTCGCTCCCACATTGGCTGTTAGGAGACAGACCTGGCTCCAATTGGCTTCTGAGGTCCTCCTTCACCCTCACTTCAGCCCCTCCCCGCCGGTTCCCAGCCCCTGCTGCTCAAGGGGGAAACAGCAGCTAGGGCCACACAGGTACCCCTGCATCAAGCACACGGAGGCGCTTCTCTCACCAATATGTGTATCGATGCAGGGATAGACCGGAGAAACAGGGCACGCAGACCTGCCCCAGCACTTGGCTCTATTCCTCTGGAAGCAGCAATGTCTTGGGAGGGCCCTAGCCCCAGTATCTGGAGGACCCGACTCCCAAGCCCGCCCATCCCAACAAGACGATAGCCTAAGTCACTTAACTGTCCTTGAGGACAGCTACTGGACTGTCTCTCCCCTTGAGCATCACCCACCCTGCCTATATGGATGCCCAGGGCTGACACACAGCCCTGAAAGTGGAGTTTATGGGTCTGAAGAGTTGGGCATACTGCAAGAGCAGGGGAGCAGAGAACAGGGGGGCAGGGCCCTCCCTGACCTCACACTCCTGTAGGAGGGAAGGAGGGAAGCTGACAAGCTTGAATGCCTTCCACACATTCCAACCAGCCCTGTGTTCTGGAGCCAGTCAGTATGGAGTCCAGCTCCGAATTCTCTGGAGAAGACCCCCCAGGCTGCATGACGTATCTACGTGGGCAGTGAGGCGCCAGGTGATAACTAGGTCTGAGGCACACAGAGAGGGCATACAGAGGAGCAGGAAGCCAAAGGGAGCTGAGGAAAGGGAAGAGGCCAGGGAGGTGACAGGGGAGGTGGCCCCAGGGCTAAGAGGACAGGAACATGGTGGGAGCTGGGTGTCCGTGCCCCCGTTGTCTTCTTGGTGGAGGACTGTACTGCTGGTCCTTACCACCTTGCACCCTGGTGAGTCCCATGGGAAGGTGGCCAGCTCCCCACCCAGGTGCCTGCTGACCTGCTTTGCAATGGTCATGTGACCTGACTTGCAGTAGTCCCGTGCACTAGGCCTACCTAATAGCAGCTTCTGTCTTGGGTACCACCAGCTTTCTCTGTGCCATGCACTCCCAAACGGAGTCATGAAATAATGTGTCCCTGACCCTCCTGTCCTGCTCTGTCCCCAAAGACCTCCCATGAGTTTCTCAAGGGAACAGAAAGGTCCTGCCACCAACTCCCATTCCCTGTGATCCCTAACCAGTCCACACCCACTCTCTGACTACCTACTGAGGGGTTTCCTCTTCCCTGGCTCTAAAGGAAGACGCTGACCCAGCACCGGCCTCTTCCACACGACCTGTTTCTGCTCGGCTCGCTGGCTACAAACCCTCAGAGCTGAGGCCGGGCCTGCCCAGTAGCTGTCTGCAGAGTCCTGGGGAAAGGTTTTTATTCTATGCTTCTGAGACACAGGAGCCCGAGGCCCAGAAGTGAGAGTGCTTTCTCACTCAGGTGAGAGCAGTGGGGCTTACATCCGTCTTAGCATTCCAGAC
The DNA here is from genome assembly GCA_019843815.1 of Montemys delectorum. Taxonomy (NCBI): domain Eukaryota; kingdom Metazoa; phylum Chordata; class Mammalia; order Rodentia; family Muridae; genus Montemys; species Montemys delectorum. The sequence goes on from JADRCD010236211.1 coordinate 8,816, forward strand.
CCACGGCAAGGCATGACCACTAAGGGAGCAGACACCGGTGTTGGGCTGCCCACATGCTAGACCCTACCCGGAGTTCATTATCTCACTGAGCACCCTGACTTCTCTTCAGACATGTGGCAAGCTGCCCTACCTCACAGCTGGAAGCCACAGCGCCAGGATCCACATCGGGTGGTCTACTATGGCTGTGTGCCGTGGCTGGCTGTGCCTTGTCACGGTCACCGAGGGTGTCTGAGGGTGACTGGACCCTTGGACACCGTCCCCTCACAAACACCCCGAGCCACCTGCTTCATCACACAGGACGGGCAGTCTGGGAGCAGGGTGGCGGGGGTGGGGCGGACACCGCCCGACCTAGACTTCGGCCTCCTGTATTTTCTGGTTTCCCTGCAGCTGACCCTGTAAGGCCAGAGACAGTGATGCTACTGCCTGCCACTGTGAAGATGGGGATGAAGGCGGCTCCCTGGCTGTGGCCCAGGTAACAGCCATCTTTTGTGACAAAGCCGGCCTCTATGCAGTGTTCCCAGGGTGACAGGAGGATCCCTTTAGAAATGCTGCCCTTCACCAGGAAAGGGGTCTTGAGAACCAGGGCCCCACCATCCACAGTTGCCCTAGTTGCCCGAGGCTTATCTACTTACCCTCCTTGCCCTCACCCCCACTCTCACTTGGAACACAGAACAGAGACCCCCCCCCCCCCCAGACAGGGCCTGCTCCGGTTTCTGGGTGTCCCTTCTGAATAGGCTGGTCTACCTCCCAGCCACATACTGCCAATCCTTCTCAGGGGCTCCCATTAACCCCCTACACTTTCCTTTCAGCTGTGATCCCAGGGGGTATGGGCATGGGCACAGGCTCTGCCTACAGCCTCCCGTCATCGGTCATTGTGTCCTTGAAGAGGCCCGAGACCAAGAGAGCAACCCAGAGGCCCAGATCCTCATTCTTGCTGGCTAAGTGCTTTGGGGGGAGGAGCCATCAGGGAGCACCACCCCCTGCATCCAGACTACGAGGCTGTTCCATGGAGACTGATCCAAATAGAGGTCAAGTAGAGAAAAGAATGTGGCCTGGAGGTGACTTCCATCCAGCAGGGAGGAGGGGGTTTGTCCTATTTGGGTGGCCGGCGATGTCTGGGAACCCAATAACCCCATTTCCCTCTCCAACCTATGCTTGCTGTTAGACATATTCTGGTACCAGGAAATAAACCGTTCCTAGGGGACTCGGGGGCAGAGGGGGATAGCTGGCCAAGTGAGCAAAATCATCATGTGAAGGAATAAAAACAAAGAGCGAGTTCCACTTTCATGGTACCTTTGGCATCAAACTAACCGGGACGTGGTTGTCCAGGCAACAGCTGCTATGGAAACAAGAGTTATTTCACAGTCAACCCAGCTTTCACAGGAGGAAAATGCTGATTCAGATGACAGCATCCCTTGCTCCCTTCTGCACACTCATTGCGGGAGGCCTCTGCTTCCTTCCCAACTGTCCTGTTCAGAGGGTCCAACCCCTTCACTGGGCAGGGGGAGCTGCTGTGAGCCGTGAGGTGTGCTCTCACCACCAGAGACTGGGACACACAGATAGGCTGTTACTCTCCTCTAGGACCCAGCCCAGTGGGAGAGAGGCCCAGACAGATATGGATCCCATATTTGAGAGGCTGAACCCCAACCTACCTTCCAGTCTGTGTCCACAACTGAGAGGAAGGCGTCAGGGTTGTCCTACAGAGAGCAAACAAAGGGGGACAAGTTAGCCCCCAGGGCTCTGCACGCAGCAGGCCGGTCTTCTGATCCCCAGCCTACATTCATGCTACCAGAAGTTACTCACAGGTTATAAGGATGTCTATCCCTGGGTTAACAGGGAGACTCAGGTCTGCATCACAGGCAGAAAGCACTGGGATCTCTGCCTGAGTTCAGGTGTTAGATCATTACACACGAGGGAAGAGGATGATGAAGGAACCAAGAAGCACCATGACTGTCACGCCTAGGGCAGGGTGGGTAAGTGGAGGCCTGTTCAGTGCCCTGGCCTGCGCATACTAGGTGTTGTCAAGGCCAGCAGCACTACCCACTTTACTCTCTCAATCCTCAATGTGGAACTGTCAGTGGCATCTTTGATTGTTTACTGCCTGTCCTGCCTCTGGACTCTACAGACCATGATGGGGGGACCATATCTGGCCACACAAAGGCTGGACTAGAGTAGGCTCCTAAACACAGGCTGACCGGATGAACAGTCTGTCTTCACAAATGAGGGGCATACAGCTCAGAACTACACCCACATAACACTGCAGGTACTTCCAGCATTCAGGAGAGTGGGATAGGAGGATCTCGAATCCAAGGCCAGCCTCAGCTATGTACTGAGACCCACTGATTCTTCTAAGACCTGGGGGGAATGACAAAAGCCAAGGGAGGGAGGGCAGCCACTCCAGGAATCCCTTAGGAAGGGGACTGCTGGCAGAAGGGGGTAGGGCTGTTCACTGATGATGGATCCCTTCACCAAGCTCCTTCAGTGAGAGGGCTAAAAAGCAAGTGGGAAGGTAATTACATCAGGGAAGGAGGGAGGCGGTTCTGTTAAAAACAAAATTTGACAAAAAGGATGAGGCAGATAATGGTAGGGTGTGCTGTGTGCTCTCTGGATGTTGGGGGCTCAGGAGATAGGAGTGTGGGAGGGATGGGGCCCACAAGCCAAGAGACAGCAGGGAAAATGAGCCAACATGAATTCCTGGGTGCCACAGGAGGTATGTGAGATCAGAGCAAAGATTGGGGTGATAGGAAAGCCCAGGATGAGGAGACCAGAGAGGTGCAGAGAGGGGACAGCCAGTATCTCACAGAACCCGGGACTCTGCAGTCCTCAGGGAAAGCTAGTCTAAAGCGGCTTATAGCGGTCTAGAAGCATCTAGAATATAGTCACCCTCCTGCCTCTGCATTGGCTACAGAGCCTTTTGTAGGTATTAGAGCCCACCTCTTTAAGATGGCATTTTATTTGCCCAGAACCCATGATTCTCCCCTCACACAATTTAAATCAGCTCTGGATTCCCATAACACATCTTCTAGAAGACATTTGTCGCAGAAATAGTTGCTATACTCTGCTATTAAGGGAATAAAGATGAAAAAAAAAAAAGTGTGTATGGGTGACTTTCCCTGGCTACTCCTATCTCACTAACTGAAGCCCTGGCTATGGGTACTGTGGATATGGTGGTGGTGGTGGTGGGGGGGCGGTATCTCTGGATAACAAGAGTGTATACCTGGAAAACTACAGCCATTCAGAACATAAAGATGTCAGGCAGGCGCTGCACTCAGGGCGCTAAGAGACTCTGCCTGCATCACAGGCTGAGAAACGGCAGCTCCCAAAGACAACGCACAGCACAGCGAGCTGACACCTCAAGGACTTTGCTGGGAGTCACGAGGAGGCTGCACTGGGTGTTTTGCCCCTTTGGAAAAAAAAAGCAGAGGCCACTGGGTACCCAGCAAGAGCCTTGTGCTGACTCAAGGACTGAGGCCTGCGCA
>JADRCD010236211.1:12304-25177 GCA_019843815.1 Montemys delectorum
GACTCAAGGACTGAGGCCTGCGCATGAGACTGAAACACAGATCCAAACGCCAGAGAGGCAAGCTATGGCCCTGGGGGCGTGAAGGGAGAGGCTGGGCAGAGCAGAGCAGAAGGGAGGAGGAGGCTGCCACCAACTGGAAGCAAACGGCTGAGAGTCAGGACAGAGGGACAGCAATGTGTTGCAGGAGGCTGGAGAGAGAGACTGGGGCACAGGACCGGCCAGTCTGACAGCCTGTCCTTTGCATTCCAGGGCTAATGTCTTCCAGCAGAAGCAGCAGCTGGGAATATGACAGCTACACTCAAGGTTCAAGGAGGCTGGGAAAGAGGAAGGCAGGGCAAAGAGAAGACAACCCCCCAGCTCCAGGAATGAACACTGCAGTCTCAGAGCAAGACAGCAGCCCCTGGAGACTCGGTTCTGGGTGGTTCTGAGCTCACAGTGAGGTTCTCCCCCAACAGGAAAGACTACAGGAAAACACACACTTCCCATTTTCACCACAAGGTGGCGCTCAGCCCCAGGACCTACAAGGGGCAACTTACCAGCTCGGTGGCATCCTGGGCCCGGAGCAGGGGCTTCTCCTCAGGAAATCGCAGCTCCTGGAGCCCGGCCATGGTCACGTCGTGGAGCAGAAGCCCTAGATGGAAAGGAGTACGAGGTTGGGCCTTGTTCTGAAGCTGCCCAGTGAGGACATCACAGAGCAGGGCTGCCGTCCCCAGGGGACCACAACTGACCTCTCTTCAAGATCCGCTTAAACCAAGGACTGTTTGTTATACTGTATTTGCTCTTTTCAAATAAAACCATGTTTTGTAAAACGAAGCAACACAAGATGATCTTTACGGTTCCAAACAAAACCCCGCCTTTATTGTGAGGCAAAGGGGCTCTGTGGAGAGACAAGAGAGAGGTGGACTCAGAGCAGCCCGGAGTTGCTTGCAGAGGTTTTGGTAGACTGAAGCTGAAGAGGATGGGAGGTGAAAAGCTCTCTTTCCTGGGTCCTGACCAGGGCTTGGCTTAGGACAGAAAGTACATGAGATCTCAGCCGGCAGCCACAAGAGGGTCCCGGACCCTGATTCTGGCGGATGCAGAATCTTCTGACCTCTTAGGAAGAAAGGGTCACACCTAAACAATGTATACACACATTTGAGCGCTCTCTCCCTCTCTGTCACGTGTGTGTGTGTGTGTGTGTGTGTGTGTGTGTGTGTGTGTGTGTGTGTGCTGTGTGTAGGAGAGGCAGGACTGTCTCTCACTTGGGCATAATGGCAGAGGCCAGAAGATACCCAGGAGGGAAGTGAGCCAAGCATTCATTAAAACACAGAGAGATACTCAAAGGAATTCAAATAAGATAATTCTGGGCTGGAGAGATGGCTTAGCGCTTAGGAACACCAACTGTCCCTCCTGAGGACCTGGGTTCAATTCCCAGCACCCACATGGCAGCTCACAACTCCCTCTAATTCCAGATCCAGGGGGCTGACACCCTCACAGACACATGTACAGGTAAAACACCAATGCACATAAAGTTAAAATAAATCAATTAAACTACTTAGGTCATCTCTGACCCCTTTGCTCCCTTGGGTGTCAGTTCTGCAAAAATGAATGAAAAATTCCTCAAAAGGCTCAACCCATGGACTGGGGATGGATACAGCTGGGGTATAGCCAATATGGATTATCAAAAAGAAAAAAAAAGTATCCTAAAGATTCACATTGTCAGATTCAGCAAGTCCCATCACTGGAGGAGACTTGGTAAGGAATCCAGGGGGTGACTAATGGCTCACATAGCTTTGGGAATGCTCACCAGTGTCACCATCAACAGAAAACTCAGAACAAGCCAAAAAACCCTCCAGTGGGCTACTAGACTCACACGTTACTTTGGTAATTTGACTAAGATTATTTTAAATCATGGGGAAATGTTGCATAACAACTAATAAAGCGCAGCCAACAGGGCTGTTGCGATGGTGCAGCAGGTAATGCCGTTTGCCACCAAATATGACATCTGGAGTTCAGTTTCCAGAACATGCAGGTGCAAAGGACAGAACTGAATCCTACGAGTTGTCCTCTGATGCTACATGTATGTCATGGCACGTGTAGAACGCAAGAACATGCATGTCATGGCACATGTAGAGCACAAGTGATAAACTGTTTCCAAAGCATTCAGGATCATCCCAGGTATCAGAGAGATAAAAAGGCCCACAAAAGGAGCCTGGAAGGCTGCACATTACACAACGCTCAGGAGGGAGCATGGTCGAGGGGAAGCTAGGGCAGGGGAGTAGTAAGTTCAAGGCCATCCTGAGATACACTGCAAAACCCTTAAAAAACATTCATAATAACTATTTTCAGGTACTGCCCCTGTAGCGGTGGATGAGAATTGAGAAAAGATGCCCAGTCTGAAGTATGCTGGGATCAGAGGCAAGCACCACCATGGCCTGGCCCCACTCCTCCGTCCTCTAAGGCATTTCACAGTCTGTAAAGTGCTTACTCTGCTCTCTCATTCCACAGTGATGGGAGGTGAGGTGAGGGCGGATGAGGCCTAACTGGATGCCCACTGCCAGAACACCATACCACCCCGAGAATGAAGGGATGGTTCCTGGAGACCTGGCTTCTGTTCTCCAGCTGTTCTTAGCAGTGAAGCCCCCAGACTCTCTCTCCTGCAGTGGGTCTCCAGCAGCTGGCTGGTTAAAGATGCCCTTCCCTAACCCTCTCCTGATTTTTCCTCCTAAAGAAGGCCAATGACTGAGGACAAAGGGTCCAGGCCTAGATGGAACCTGTGTCCCGGTGACGGCTCGGCCCCTCCGTCCTACCCCTCAGTGCAGGAGGAGGAGGATCTGCCACCCTAAGCCCTGGATCCCCACATGATCACACCCTAAGCCCTGCTGAGCTTTGTTTCCAGAGGTTTCCCGGGAAACTAGCTACTGCGATGCAGATGGCTGTATTTTTAGAATGGTGTCCTCTCTCCTCCCTCTGCCCTTTCTTCCCTTCCTTTCTGCCGTGTGCACACTCATCCATCTACCCCAGCGAGAGCTTAGCCACCTGAGAAACCTCCTTCGTTAGGACTGCCTCCCTGACGCCCACCTCTATTCAAGGCACTGGGGTGTCCTGTCCTCCCCCACCTGCTGTGACACCACCTGGAGACAGTTCTCTCTAGGGACAATACTATTAAAAGGGCTGAGGGCGGGCAGTGTGGGGACAGATGGTCTGTGACAGGGAGTAGAGGGGAAGGGGTGGGGAGAGAGACAGAACCCAGCGAGCCTGGAAAATGGGCAGTGCAGCCTGTTCAGGGGCTCCTGGGCACAGGCTAGAGTGACATTCCCCTCAGGGCAGCAGAGAACATTCTTCCTTAAGCTACGTTTTTCTCCCCACTGGCGGCAGGTGGAAGACAGGCAGCAGGAGCCTGAAAATGCCGCCATGCTCTTTCCCTCTTACTCCTTTCCCTCCAGACCAGTTAATTCCTTAAGGGCTCCTGGAGCCGAAGTCCAAAGATGCCTGAGGTAATCCCCGACTCTCCCACTTAAGAGTGCTTAGGCCACAGTCATGGTCCCTACAGTGCTGGGCAATGTTCAGCATTCCTGCCCAGCTTCGTGTGGGCAAATTGCAAGGAGACTGGCTGGCATGCAGGGGGGGGTTGGGGGGGGGGACTGTGGCCTCCTGTGCTCTCCCTGGAAAGCCCAAGGAGGATGGCAGAGAAGACAGCTAGATAGAGGCCACGCTGGGCTGGGCTGCAGCTCCCTGGTGCAGTGCCTAGCCTGGGATAATCCTTACTTCCAGATCTTTCAAACTCCCAAGCATCACAGAGGAGAAAGGAAAACTCTGTAATGGGTGGCTTTTGTTTCCTGCCCAAGTAATGGTTAGGCTGGACTCTGCCTAGCTTCGGAAAACCAATGAGACTAGGTGTGTTAAAGTTCTATAACCAAAATTGAGGCAAAAATACTTTTTAACTAGCTGAGCAGAGGAGTCTTCCTCACCCCTCTGACCACCCAGATGTTTGTTTCCCTCCAGATTCAGTTTCAGGGAAAAGTCAGCCCTGCTGGGTGAAAGTCTGAACTGGCCTTCAGCCGGAGGAGGAGCGACTGTGCTCCATTTGCGAGCATCATTAACTGGGGCTCTATGATGGGACTGAGCCAATAGAACCCTCAGATTAACTAGGCTTAAAAACAGCAATTGTCAGGTGGTGGTGGCGCATACCTTTAATCCCAGCACTTGGGAGGCAGAGGCAGGTGGATTTCTGAGTTCGAGGCCAGCCTGGTCTACAGAGTAAGTTCCAGGACAGCCAGGGCTATACAGAGAAACCCTGTCTCCAAAAAACCAAAAAACCAAAAAACAAAAAAACAAAAATAACACCACTCTGATTTGTTCCAGCAAGATGGCTCAGCACACAAAGGCATCTGCCACCAAGCCTGATGACCTGAGTTCAATCCCTGGGAACCCATGTGGTAGGAGTCAACAGATTACTACAAGTTGTCTTCTGATCTCCACATGCACACCACAACAGCACATGTATGTGTATGTATATGCACATATACACACGGATGAAAATGTAACAAAGCGTTTAAAAAAAAATATATGTAATACCTCAGACCCATGGGAAAATGGCAGAGCCCACCTGGGGTGGTGAGGCCCACAGGGAAGATGGCAAAGCCACCTCTGGTCCATGTGTGGTTGTTGATATTGTGTGTGTGTGTGTGTGTGTGTGTGTGTGTGTGTGTGTGTGTAGATGTCCACCACGGTACTCCCTTCCGGAGGATGATTAGGGTCTGAAGATTGCTGCCCCACAGAAAGTGTTCCTACAGAGATCGGCTAGCCCGTCTGTGTATCTAGCTGTACACCATTCACCTTGCCTTCATCCAGCTGTATGCAATAACTCTGTCTCCTGCCTCAACTGTATATAACAAGCATGCCGAGGCTTCTTGGTCAGGGCGCCCAATCCACCTGATGCCGGATTTCCTGCATGTGGTTTTTCCTCAGGCTCCCATTGAGCCTCATTAGGTCAAGTCCCTTGAGCCATGCAACACGCAAGGACCATACGGTGGTGGCGGTGGTGATGTTGGGGTCCTTTGTCATCCTCTTTTTCTTTTACTAGGTAGGCAACTATCAGATGAGAGGACCCAGTCAGGAGGGCGGGTTGTGGGTGTTTGAGATACCTAAGGGGATTCTTGGAGTGTCCCCACAGTGGCACTCCTACCAACTTTTAGTGTCCAGGAGTGCTCTCGGCCTCCGAGATGCTCATAACTGGCCGCCCAGAAACACTAGCAGGGGAACCCAAGCAGTGTCAGGGTCCCAGACTCGGCAGTACCAGGTAAGGGGAGGCCCAGGATGAAGAACGGCTTCTGTTCTCCCACCTGTGAGGGCCTGGCCAGCCCCACCACTCAGCAGGGCTGTGTCCCCGAGATCCATCATCACAAAGCAGCCAGACATTTGAAGGCCAGCAACCCTGGGGGAGGGCTTCCTACTACAGAGGGGGACATCGGAAGGAGAGTCACCCAACACTCTTCTAGCCGCAGCTGGAAGTGTCTCCCACTGCTCTCCCCCCACCCTAACCCTGAACCCCAAGACCCTCAGTTTAAGGGTCTGGAGCCATGCTCTGTGCACTGCCCCGTTCCCTCTCCTGACCACAGAGGGCGGGGGTCTTCTTTACCCTCTCCACCTCAGGAGGGGGAAGATGAGGATGATGAGGATACGGGGAGTTTCTTCTCTGTGCTCTCCATTTTCTGCTCTAGCTGCTGGCCCCTGCTTTGTCCTAGACCTGAAAGAGACCCACTCTTCCTGCTTTCTCACTGGGTTCCTGTGAATGTCTGCTCCCCTCCCCCGACCATTGTCTCTTCTTTATCATCAGCTACAAACTGAAAGATGATGTTCCTGTCAGTGAGGCATCCTGGGGATGAGAGAGGGGACATACATATGCGGCTGGCAGGACTGCGGGGGGGGGGGGGGAGAGGGAACCAGGTTATTTGGGGAGCTATGTCTGGGTATACGTCCTCAAGGAAACTGCCACAGATACACCAAGAAAAGTGTGAGGCCCCCAAAGCTCTTCCGGGAAGAGTAAAAATGCTCGAGCAATTCACACGAATAGAAGGCCACGTGACTAGAGAGCACCTTCACTTAGGAGTACCATGCAACTGTTAAAGAGACAGCATCACTCTGAAACACACAGTTAGGGACAAGGACTACCACACAGTAGGTAGGAAAAAAAAAATCCCACTTATGTAAGAAATGTCTACCCAACAGGTGCCTATGTCAGCAAATTCAAAACAGAGCCCTCATATGACTCCAAGTGGGCAAACAGATTTCTATTCCATACCGGATTTCATCCCACCTAAGACACTAAGACACCGTGCACATCTTACACATCAACGAGGACAAAAACCACTTGTAATAAATCATAACATCTCACGTGGCCTTCTATTCCTGTGAATTGCTGGAGCATTTTTAATCTTCCTGGAAGAGCTTTGGGGGCCTCACACTTCTCTTGGTGTATCTGTGGCAGTTTCCTTATCTTACAGATAAACCGCAACAGACATAGATTGTAGAACTTCCCCCACGGTCTCGTGTCAAGGAGGTACGGGCACGGCTGGGGAGGAAGCAATTCATGGGAGCAACGCTGTCAGCAAGCAGGCTCAATGCTGTGGATCTGGAGGTTCAGGAGGACCCCCAAATGATAACACCATCCGGCTCGTCACTCTCCCACTGGCACAGAACCCCAGGGCTTGTTGGTTTTTCGTAACTGTGACCCTCTGGAAGCAGCATGGGCAGTGAACCTGAACAACACCCTCAGTCTGTGCTTGCTCTCGTTAGACTCAGGGTTAGGCACTTGGAGCAAGAATGGAGGAGAACCATGTGCTGTTCTCAGAGCTGCCTAGCTCAGTGGGTTGTCAACCTTGGCCGCCGCTGGGAGGTGGTTACTGGCTAGGCGGCTCTGCAGGGAGAACTCTCTTTTTCTATAGCTGGTTATCCTATAGGAAGATGCTCTGGCAATACCCTGTTACTCCTCATACTTTCCCAGGCTAATTTTAGCAGCCCTTGACGACTCTTGTCCACCATTCTTACTGTGGCCTTTGTCTAATGATAATGTTCTATTTTCATCATCCTGTCTGGTCGCTAGTCTGGTCGCTGGAGAAAGAGCTATCCTTTCTCCTCCGTGTAGCTGTCTGGTCCACCATTTTATCATACCACAGCAGACTTGGGGAGATTTATCCATCCTATGGGCTAAATTCTGTTTGTGGCCACCTCATTCTTCAGAGTGGGCTGTATCTGGCCACCCTGAGTCACTTTGTCCTTTCAACAGGAATCCATAAATTCATGAGCAGCCACTAACTGGCTGGCCACATCTGGCACCGCACATGCTTCTTGCATGCTCTCTGCGTGCGCTGCGGCACTCTCTTCTCCAGGATCCCTGGCTGCTGTGGGAGCAGGTGAGCTAGGCACTTCCAGGGTAACTGTTCTAGGTCCTACCTGCAGGCAGAGCCACCTACTGTGTGCTTGCCAGGAGCCCGGGACTAGATTTCTAACTCCTTTAAGTACAGTCAGACACCGTAGACTTTATCAAGTGGTGAGAAATCTGGCTTATATTATCCTTTTCTTTTTCCTTGCTGAAGATTAAACTCGGGGCTTGTGACTGCCAGGAGATCTGCAATGTTTTATTTTGAATCATTCCTAGAGCAGGTATAAGAAGATTTAGCTGCCAAGCAGTGGTGACACACGCCTTTAATCCCGGCACTTGGGAGGCAGAGGCCAGCGGATTTCTGAGTTCAAGGCCAGCCTGGTCTACAGAGTAAGTTCCAGGACAGCCAGGGCTACACAGAGAAACCCTGTCTTGAAAAACCAAAAAAAAAAAAAAAAAAAAAAAAAAAAAAAAAAAAAAGATTTAGATGGACTTTTGGGTATGTATGTATAGTATGCGTACATGTATGCATGCATGTAGGCCCAAGGTTGACATCAGCTGTCTTCCTGATGTCACCTGATGTCACCATCTCATACATCAAGGCAGGGTCTCTCTTAACCCTGGAGCTCCTGTCTCAGCTAAGTAGCTTGTTCTGGGGATCTCTTCGCCTCCTTTGGATTACAGATGGAGGCATTTCCATGGGTTCTGGAGCTGAACTCTGGTCCTTACTTGAGTCTCTTAGCCCATTGTGACTTATCACCACTTGGGGCTTTGTCTCTGAAATCAGAGAGGGCTGTTTGGAACTTTAAGATTCTCATTAAAACCAACCAACCAACCAACCAACCAACCAACCAACCAACCAACCAACAAAACTCCCTCAACTGGGCATAGTGGTGCCTGCTTTTAATCCCAGTGCTCAAAGACAGGAGGATCTCTGTAAGTTTAAAGCCAACCAGATCTACACAGTGAGCTCCAAGGCAGCAAGAGCTATACAGTGAGACCTGGTCTTAAAAACAAAACAAACAAACAAAACAAAACAAATAGAACTCCAGCTCCCTCACAAGCTCCAAAGAATTCGAGAAATAAATGGTTTCAACTCCCTTGCACTCCAACTCTGCCTCTGGTCCTCCCCTTGCCGCCAGTGCCCATATGCCTCACCCCATCCCCGTCTCTGCAGCACCATTTCTCAGAGCACACTATGCTATGACAGCCGCTCTTCAGTCTCGAGGCTCCTGGGACAGCAATGACAACAGGGGATGCCATGATGTCAGCAGAGTTGAGCCACTCACCGGCCACCCATGAGCTGTCTGAGGCTCCCAGCTTTAGAGGTGGACAAGATTTAAAGCTTGTACTCAGAAATGACCAGTGGCCCTCCCTGAAGCTGGAAGTTGAAGCATAGCACTAGTGTGTGAGCTCCGTTCCTCTACATAACGCAGCTCCAGGCAGGAAACTCCTAACCCTCAGACCAAGGGCAGAGAGAGCTACAATCCTAACTACACACACAGGCAGCAACTGTGTGGAGCCAGAGCAGGCTCCTGCTGCTGCAGGGATGACTTCTGCTCTCTCCATTTCCTAACTAAGAGAGCCCAAAGTTTACATGGGCAGTTAATGATGGGAATGGTACTTATGATCAGGAGATGTGGCGTCTAAGGGTGGAGCATGTGACCTTGGTCACTATTCTTTTTTTTGTTTGTTTGTTTTTTGAGACAGTGTTTCTCTGTGTAGCCCTGGCTGTCCTGGAACTCACTTTGTAGACCAGGCTGGCCTCGAACTCAGAAATCCACCTGTCTCGGTCTCCCAAGTGCTGGGATTAAAGGCATGCACCACCACCACCACCCGGCATGGCCACTATTCTTTAAGGGTGAGGTATACCATCATTTTGTTCTCTCTCTGTCTCTGTCTCTCTCTCTCTCACTCTTTCTTTCTCTCTCTCTCTCTCTCTCTCTCTCTCTCTCTCTCTCTCTCTCTCTTGTGTGTGTGTGTGTGAGTGTGAAGGTCAATTTGTGGGAGTCAGTCGTCTTCCACCACATGGGTTTCTGTGGATGGAACTCAGGTTGTCAGGCTCAGCTACAAGTGCCTTTATCCACGGAACCATCTCACTAGCCTAAGATACACTGTTCTTTGGCTCTTTCCCTGCCAGGTTTTTGGCTAGAATACAGATATGATGGCAGGAACTTGAGCAACTACTTTGGATGCCGAGGTAGCACACTAGGAACAGCAGTGGCAAACATTGCAGCACCGGATCAACAGGTGACCATGAATCCAGGCCCTGTGTAGAAGAGGGGACCACAGCCTGCTTAATCTGTGGTTGCCACCAGTTTTCTGTTACACGCGGTTGACACAATTGTTATGTTTGAGACATTTTTCCTGGGAAACCAGAGACTCACCTACTCAACGTAATATGCAAAAATATGTTACAGGGAAGGGAACGCCAGGGCTCTTTCCTCAGGCAAATAAGCAGCACTCATGCTCCTGGCCCTGCAGGACTGTCATATCATGTGTGGTCCTACCCCCAGCACCCGTGAACAACACAGCCCTGGGTAACATGCTCTCTGGGGTCTCACGCGGCACCTCTGACCACAGTTCTCAGGGCTGCCCCAGCTGGCAGCTGCGCGTGTGACTGTGACCCACACGAGTTAAAAGCTTCCTTTGGCACTTTCATCACAAATTCTCAAAGTTCCTCAGCATAGGCATCCCACTCAGCTCAGCTGTGTCTGCCCAACCTGGCAGGTTTCCCAGAAACAAGGACACACTTGTCCCGGATCCTGGGGTAAGATTCGAAAAGGTATTAAACGGAGGATATACCTCCCCCTGCCCAGATTCTGTAACAGTCTCAGGACAGAGGGTTGGCACACACATTCCCAAGGCATTTCCCTCACCAAAGCCTCTCTCCAAACCACCTGTTTAATTAGCACTTTAGAAATCAATTGTCACCACGGAAAAGGACTCCACACCACCAACCACCTGCCAGCCTTCTCCATCCACGTGCCCAGCCTGTGGGAGGGGAGGGTGCCACCTGCTGTACCCTCCTCATGCAACCTCACTCGTGCTTCCCTTGGAGGGGCCTCAATCCTTAATCTACGTGCTTTAAGCAGGAACGATGGCGCCCCAGAAGCGACCCGGTGACCCAAGCCATTCATTGGCCAGGTATAATCTGGGCACACATCACTGGTGGACACCACAGATGTGGTGGCCTGCAATGCTCTGAGGTCTGACCTCCACTTTTCCATCCTGCCTCAGCTGCCCAGTCACAGGTTCGTGTCACCCCATCTAGTCTGACTCTTTGCAGGGCATCACTGAAGGCTGAAGCTTTCTGAACATCAACATGACGCTCACAGTTTTTTTGTTTTTAAGGTTTTTTTTTTTTTTCAAGACAGGGTTTCTCTGTGTAAGCTTTCTGCCCTGGGACTCACTCTGTAGACCAGGCTGGCCTCAAACCACAGATCTGCCTGCCTCTGACTCTGAAGTGCTGGATCAAAAAAGGTGAGCCACCACTGCCCGGATTGACACTCAAACGTTTTAATATGAGCATTTTAGACCCCGGGCTTTCTCCATGAGTCAAATATCCCCAATTCTAAAAATTCTGAAATCTGAACCCTTTTCAAATCATGAAGAGACTTCAGGCTTCAGGCTGGTTCAGGAACTAGGAAGAAACCACTGACACAAGGGATTGCATTTCGGGCTGGTGCAGAGCAAACAGCTAACAGGTCTGTGTGCTTTTGTGGATGGAGGCCACAGAAGGGACAGAGCTGGTCTGGGGCAGCAATTTAACTCACGTGGTTAGAGGTGTCGCCTTGATGAAGAGACATAAACAAGGCATGAGGAAGGAGGAAGGAGGCTCAACAGCCTAGAAAGGGTACCCAGTGCTTGCCTGCTTGGTGGGGAGTCCAAGTGAGGCAGGAAACATCCAGCCTTGTAGGCTGATAGAGAAACTGAGGCACAGCTCCTGCAATCTCAGCATTTGGGAGGTAGAGGTAGGAGGATCAGAAGTTCAAGGTCACCCTCAGCTACATAGAAAGTATGAGGTCAGAATGGGGTGAAAGAACACCCCCCACCTCCAGTCTGGTACTCTAAGCACTCACAGTACGAATACGCAATGTGTATTTGGGTCCTCAGGAGGCACAACCAGACTAACAAGAATGGGGCATATCCATGGCACACACCTTTAAGCCTGGCACTCAGAAGGCAGAGGTAGGGGGATCTCTGTGAGTTGGAGGCCAGCCTGATCTACAGAATGAGTTTCAGGACAGCCAGGGCTACATAGAGAAACCCTGTCTTGAAAATAAAAGAGTGGAGGAGACCAAAGCGCAGCCTGTGCCCACTGTGGCTGCCGTGGAGCCCAGCACTGCCCTCTGTGTTGGTTCAAGTTCTGGGTTTGGGCCTGCCACCTGCACCAAAAAAAAAAAAAAAAAAAAAAAAAAAAAAAAATCTACTATGACGTCCAAATCCTCCCTGTTCTGGGTTCAAAGGCCCAAGTGAACCCCAGCATCTGTCCTTTTGAAATCATACACAGTCATGCCATGCTGTGGATGGCTTGGAGACAGGCTGTCCTCCCCCCCGACCCCCGCATTAGAATGGCCATACCACCATCTACTCTAGACCACTATCCACTCTAGGACAGTACAGGTCCTCTTCAAATACAGAAAATTTCCAAACACGCCTCCTGAGCTGTAGTGGTCAAAAGACTCCCAGATTACCCCTCCCTGTGTGTCAGGGAGCACGCCACAGCTGGGAAAGCCTAGGCATCCATAGCCCAGAACTTTGCTATGTGGTTGAGGAACAAGCTTAGGCACTATCTACAAGGGCCCTCACCAATGGGAAGGGTCCACCCTGCCCCAGGTCCCACTCCTCTCCTAGACCCGACCCTTGCCTGCCAGACAATCCAGCAGAGAGCATCAAGGGGTTAGTTAACACGGCTGCAAGCCATTTCTGGTGCTCAAGGTCTGGGCACTAGAGCCACCAGGGAACAATTTTGGATACAGAGTACGTGAGGGCTACAAACCCTGAACTCAGCTATGGGACCACCCTCTCTCTACTCTGGAGAAAGCCATCCCACAAGTATTTCCTGTGACCTTCAAAGTGACTGAGATCCCGGTCTCTGCCCACCTGGGCATACCCACAGGCACACAGCACTTACCCTGCTACCTGCCAGAAGTGGAAGGTGTGTGTTCTATCAGTCATTCTGGAGCAGACCTTTCATTCATAGACTGGACTGGACTGTGTGTGTGTGCGTGTGTGCGTGTGTGTGTGTGTGTGTGTGTGTATGTATAGACACACAATCTTCTGTACTCAAGGGGATCACGGTGTAGCAGGCAGAGATGAAGCACACAGTCAAGCTCTGCTCCAGGTCATACAGCCGGGGCAGGAAGCATCCATGCAGACCCCAAGCCTCAGGGGCCTGCCCGCCCACCTTCTCTGCAGGTCACTCTCCGGTGTGTGGTCTGATGAATCTTCATTCCCTGGATTTAACGCCCTTACAGTTCTGAAGGGCCGGAAGCCCCCCCCCCCCC